>SZWC01013381.1:6884-30501 GCA_023375785.1 Penium margaritaceum | reverse complement strand
TCTCTCTCTCTCTCTCTCTCTCTTGCTCACTCTCTCTCCCCCCTCTCTCTTTCTCTTTCCCTGCGTATCTTTTGAGACTCTTTCTCTATTATTTTTCTCCCTTTCTCTTTCTCTCCCTCCTCTGTGTGTTTGTGGAAAATTTCTTTACTCATCCATTGCTTTACTTCCTTTTTCTTTAAGCTCCACCTTCTTACCGGAGTTCCTACATCGTCAGTTACGATTTAATATTCCTCCTGGTGTACACCATGAATTGTCAACATCCAACAATGGATTACATTCTCAATGTTTTAGGGGATGGAACACGTAAATGAGGATATCGTTAAGGTTATTACTTGAGCATTGGTCCAAAGAATGTTCAATTGCAAACAACTCTAATTGCAAATTGAAAGGAAAGAAAACATGTATCAAGCATTCGACTTTCATCATGCTTCGTTAAAGAGGCATCTCAATGGCATCACCATCTTCTAAACCATCGTACCCATATCCACCTTCAACAATGCCATTCCTAAAATCTGCATCATTATCACCCTTCACATAGAGGCTAAGCCCCTCAAGATCCTCAGCAGCCTCTCCAATCAGCCCCTCACCCCTAGCACCTCGCCGCAAAGCTTTGATCCTAGCCTATTCAACAGCAAACTCCTCTGTCACCTGACCATGCATGCTGATGGGAAAGCTCCATAGTACAGGTTTTTTGGTCCAGCTCTTCATAGGGAAGTTGTTTTACATGGCAAGGTACGCGAGGGATTTATGGAAGTCTGTAACAACGTGCCTGCCCAAGGACAACAGAAGTTCAGACGGAGTTGAAGCGCCTAGCACTGCAAAGACATCCTAACCTGCAAGATATAAGGAGAGGAACTAGTGCATGAAGAATTTGTAATACTTTAGGATGTAAGTATTTGATCTCTTATTGGGAAGCCTCAACCATCTGTCCACTTCCTCATCTATCCCTGTCAGCGGCTCCTCAACTCCAGGAGCCGCTTCTAGAGTTTCAAACACGCCAGCAGCAGGGTGTACAAGGGTAGCCTGCAGCAGGACGTTGTCCTAAGCACACTTCTACAATGGACGAGGAGAAAGCTACCACCCTGAGACCAAGGATGAATCCCTGGCTGCCACAGACTCCTTATTGCCACTTGTGTCCCCAGTGCCTCCCTACTGCGACAGCGTAGAAGCCACTGCATCCCTCTCTGGTGCTGCTGCCCACTGCTCCTCAAGTCTGGCGTAGTATGGCCTCAGCAGCTCTAGGACCTTTGCATGCAGCGTGGTAGCGTTTGGTATGTCCATGAGCTTGTTAATCATTGAATGTTTACGCAGTGTACTTCAGGTGGAAAAAATAGATGTTATGTGTCTTTGTGATGATGTCTGTGACAGCAGGCAGATGGATCAGGTCATTGAAAGCAAAATTCATCGCATGGCCGAGGCACCTGATGTAATCAGCCTTCTCCAAGGTACATTAAACTGCAGGGATAGTCCAGTTGTCAATCATGTTTTTGTTGCTACTCACGTCATCCACAGTCAGGCAGAAGACTTTGTCCCAGAGCCCCCAAGACTTCAACGCGTCAGAAACGACCTCAAATAGCCTCCCAACAGCTTGACTCTCTGGGATGAATGGGAAAGACAGGGCCATGGTGTTTACCTTCCAGTCACTCATCTAGTGTGCAGTGGTTCCCAAGTGATTCGTGTGGTTATCTCCTTTCCAGCCATCTGTGGTGAAGCCTACCGCTGACTTTGCCTCTTTCAACATCTTCTTGATCCGAGCTCAGAACTCTGCAGATGCGATGACAATTTGGCTCAGAATTTTCATGAGCCCAAGCAAGAATGTGGCAGGATTTGCTGCAGTATGTGATCTGTGTAACAGGGAATGCTAGAGCCAGTGTGAATCCATGGAGAGGAAGGAGCAGTTCTTGTCGATGAATTGCTTCCATATACATGATGCAGAATGCTTTATGTTGACCACCTTCTCCACTGCCGCCACGTCGCATGTAATCTCCGTGTTCTCCGAATTGATGCCTTGCACCTCGACAGCTACAGTGACGGCCTGAACGGTGGCTTCCTGAAGATTTGCTGCCACAGAATACTCTTTCAGATTCTTCCAAGTGGTGCTGTGCTGCTGCCGCATGTGATTCCACATGTTACCAGTGCTCCCACCAGGTTTCTTGCTAGCTGAGAAGTTTGCTGAGCACGGGTTGTAGTGAACGTGGGGCTAGCCTGTGGGGGCATCCTTCTTTGTGAACACAATGAAGATGATGCTAGTATGATCCGCCTTTCATTTTTTTCCCGTTGTTTTCTCTTCACCACTGTTGTCCTCACCAAGAGGAGTGGAGCTGACAGCAAAATCCTTGACTGCAGTATCGTCCACCATATGTTGATGTAAGACTTAGTCCAAAAGTCTGTGTGAATGAGAACAACATGAAACCTGAACACAAACTGACTGATGGAACTGTTTTCCCCACCCGTCGAGTGCCGATACCCTATAGCCCAGAAAAACCCCTAAAAGAAAGGAAATATTCACTATAATCTCTGTGAAGAAGATTAGCTTGTGTTAGCATCCAAACTTATTGAAACTTATGGACTCCAATCTGCAAAAAAGAATGTCATTAGTTTCTGTTCCTATAATGTAAAAACTCAAAAAAATATATAAAAGCACAGCAACACGCCGGTGACAAGCCAACAGCACGGTTCCCTCATGAAGAACTGTGATGTACATGCAATGTACAAATCAGACTATGAAAGGGTGAGCTGGATTGAAGATTAAAGCCGCCATGCATGTCTGCACTCATGTTGTGTCTGGGTTGGATGCACAAACATTGCTCATCCAGTGCGTGACGTGGTGATAACTCATAGTGCATTGCTGTCTGTCTATCTAGATCCCAGAAAACTGCATGGTTGTGACCTAATCCTGAGTCAAGCATGAGAGTAAGAAAACGACGTCAAACCTTTTATGTAGATGGAAAAACCTAATAAACAGCTCAAAGTTATCATTGCTCATCACCCACTCCGCATCAGATGTGGCAGGGCTGCCTTTACAGCCATGTGACGCTTGAAGCGGCTGGTACCTGCACGATGGATGATTGCACAAACACTTCAACTCTGCCATTCCATGTTTTGCGTCACTGTATAGAGGTGCCAACACTCGTTGACAATGTGAACACAACGGATCTGAACCACCTCTGGTAGAAAATTCCATAAGTTCCCATCCGAGCATCCGCGGCTCTATGGGTCAGACCCGCAGATGGCGTGTCTTGATAGACTCAATAACAACCATGGATGAGGTAGTCGGTTCAGTCAATACGGAAATACTGGTCACACCCTCTACCGCTACGTCTCCTCCCTTAGGGATGTGGATGTCCGCAGATCTCAGATTGGATCAGCTCAATTGATCCGGACCCACAAGAAGAACCATAACCGTGTATCCGCCAGCAAGATCCACAGATTGCCAGATCTTGTGTGCACCCTTAACAAGGGTACAACATGAAAGGACTCGGTGGTGTAGACCTCGCCTGTGTGTGTAGAGGAGCAACTGGTCAAGCTGGAGGCATTAGAGGAAGATTCATCCTTTTCACGATGTGCCAAAGGTACATACCACTTGGGATCTCATGGTAGAGGCAAGGCATGCATCATCGATGGGTCCAAGAAGATTTTGGGTGGAATGCTTGTTCTTCCCCTTCTTGAAAAAACTACTAGGGGTTGAGAAAGTTGACCAAAATTCCATTGACTAATTTTTGTTAAGATAAAAGAAGATTTCTCTGTGCAATGGGCCATGCATGTAAGGACAGAAACATTGAAGCGTGGGCTTTAGGGACTTGTGGATATCAGGGGGGAATCTTTTGTCCCTCAAATGGCCCCCAGGTGGAGGCAGTTCCAACGTGCCCCAATGCACTTGGTGTTCACGGTTTTCTGTTTTGGGTGCAGGTTCTGAGTCTAAGCGTGAGCTTTCTAGTCACCTCGCGCTATGTTTCTGGGAGTGGAAGGGAGTTGTGAGACAGTCACTTTTGCGAAGGAAATTATGCAAATTTGCATTAGTTTTTTAACATGGACATTACGTGAACATCTGTAGGGCTATTCATGAGATCTCCAATACACTAAACCGCGCACGATTTGGATCATCATAGCTCCCGCTACGTCATCCGAAGCACGGCCCCCCAATCCAGCCGCTCAGTCCGTGGCGCGTACCATGTCGTCCGCCGATGCGCCCTCACACGTCAAGGACCCGTCAAAATGCCATTTCAGAGGTACATATGTCCCTACACGTAGTGGCAGTGCTCCTTGTGCCTTTGTGGTATGTTTTGATGAGTTTATCATTGATCTTGGTGATGGGGATTGATGTGGTTCGAAACCTGTCCGCGGACCTGCAGTCAGAAATTTGACCAAGTCCCGGAGTAACAAAACGTACTACTGAGTTTCGGACTTCGAGCCAAGATTTTGGTGAAGTCCCTCAGTAGCAAAACTTCACTATTGAATCTGGTGAAGGCGAGGCCTTCACCTTATCTGGTGAAGGCCTCGCCTTAACCAGACGCCTCGGCAGCCTTCTGGAGCAAAACCCCCAGATGGACAATTGTTACTCGTTCTGGTCAATTTTCCCGGCAATCAAACCGCGGCCGACTCCTAGAGCCGCCAGACACATACCAACTTTGGAAGCCCATACATCCCTCGTTACTTGTCCAGTTCTGGTGAAACAAATTTCACCGGATTCAGCGACTTGTCAACTTTTGGGGGCAATCCTTTATTTTAGAATTCGAGTAATCCTCGAGCCACTAGATCCAACTGCGAGGATTTTCCTCTCTCTAGCGGCTCGCCGACGCCTCCCGGGAGGCGTCAGCGAGCTAGAGACTGCATGCCCCTCCCGCAGTTGGGCATGCAGAGGGGTAAATCTTCAACATCTTTTCTCATTTGAGCCATGATGTTAGGGCATGTCGTGAGGTGTGAATTGGTCTCAGGCAAGATAAGCGTTGATTTGTTGGTCAATGTCATGTAGGTTGTCGCACGGCTCTTAGATGTTGTGTGAGTTATTGTAGTCCTATAACTTAGCAAGATAATCTGTCGATTTACCTCATTGTTGGTTTCCAAGGATATCTTCAGCCTCTTGCTTTGCGCCCTCGTCTGCTTCCAGGCTTGGTGGCAGAGGTACATCATTTCCAGGGAAGTTCTCGCTTTGGTCACAGTAGAGTTTGAGTGGGAAAATGTGGATCACTTGTTTGATAGCCATGCTGTCAAGGAGGCAAAGCTTGGTGATGATAATTGTCTACATTTCTTCAACTGTGAATGGTCCCAACAACTTAGGTTTGAGTTTTGCGTAGTCCCGTCCTTGTAACCCAATATCTTTCGAGTTGAGTAGGACGTTATCACCAGCCGGGAACTCGGTGGCAGTCTGATGCTTATCTCTAGCTCACTTCATTACTTCTTGAGTCTTCATGAGTGTCTGGCATGTCTCTTCCCAGATGCTACAAAAACTGCATCACAACTCGTGGATATTGACTGCCGGTATACAACTTGAGCTTTGTAATCTTGCCAGAGTTGCGGGGAGATTACCGTAAACCACCTCGAAGGGTATTTTGCACGTTTTTGTGGAAACTGCGATGTTTTATGCAAGCTCTGTGATTGGTAGTATGAGCTCCCAGTCAGTGCCATGTGGCTCACACAGGGCTCACAACACTTGTTTGAGCATCTCATTGGTTTGCTAGGTCCACCTGTTAGTCTGAGGATGGAAGACCATTATTAGCTAGATCCCAATTTAATAGGAATTCATCATCTTTTTCCCAAATCTACTGGTGAATATCCCATCTTGACCACTAGTGATAGAGGAGGGGAGGCATGTATGCGGATGACATTGTCGAGGAATAATCAGACTGTTCCCTTGGCGGTGACCGTTGTCAAAGTTCGGATGAAGTGCGACATTTTCAAGAGCCGCCATGAGGTTTGCATCAAACCCCACAGGTGAAATGAGAAAACCAGTCACAAATTCCATGGAGATGTCCATTCAGGGCCTCTTTGGTACTGGTCGTTGCTGAAGAAAATCCAGGGGTTCGGTATGTCTCAGCTTATGGCGTTGACATTCGTCGCACATCTTGAAGTAGTTTCCAGAGTCTGTTCTAATCTTGTTCCACCAGCATACTTTGCGAGTTTTTTTCGTCCTTGCCGAAGTCTCCAACTGGACCAATGTCGTGACACTCCTCTTATAGCATTTTCCATAAATCATTATTGGGTGGCATGATAGCCTGGTGAGTGTCTCATAGTCATGAGTATGGTTTGTGGGACAAAAATGTTGTATTTTTTTTATACCTGATGAACTTCTCAAAACGTTCACCATAGCCTCGCAGTGTACAGTTCTTTTTTAATGAGTAACATGCTAATCTTGGCCATCAATTGTTCTTACCTCAGAGCATCTGTTGGGCTTATCTTTCAAGGGTGGCACTTGATGTCCTGCCTGAAGAAATACTCTAGGACCTCTATCCATGATTTGAATTGAAAACCTGTCTTAAGATGTTTCAGTGCGTGGTGATCAATGGGACACACCACTGGCATTCCAAGAAGCACCGTTCCGTTTAAAGGTGTGAAAGAATGCCAACACTTGCTTTTAAGCATTGCACAGCTCAGCTCCAGGTCGTGTAGTTTTTGCTCCGGCATGCGACTGGTTGTTGTTAATCATTGTCTTCTTGGTGAAGAGTGACCCCGATTTATCAATTGAACGTGTTGGTGACCACCATGACCTTTTCCAGTCGTAAGGTTGGCACCAAGGTCGGAGTTTTTCTCCAAGGGACTGAACGCTTCTGGTTCATTATGTTCCCAACTCCGCTCGGTGCTTTTACTTATGAGATTGGAGAGAGGCATTGAAAATCATGCAATAACTGTGTACAGATTTATGGCAGATGTGTCAGATTCCAAAAACTTCAACACCTCGGATGTTGGTGGACGTCAACTAGTAAGCAAATCTCACCATGTTTTCTCGGTCCATCACGATCTGTCCACCATTGATGATGTACCCCCAAAACACAAGAAAATAGTGACCAAAGTCGTACTTCAACATTTGCCCTAAAAAAATATCTTCGATAAAATTCTATGTAACGTGTAGACTCTCCTGCCCCTGCATGGAAGTCATCGTCGGAGTTTGCATAATGGCGTCCAAAGCTCGCTGGAGGAGGTTCCCTTTCCGTGTCACTCTTGGGGGAAATTGTCATCAATGACCGGTACAGAGAGACTTGAATGCTTCAAGTCTTCGGAGGCCCAATTCTGTTTGTATTTTGTCCCCTCGTTCTGGGTCCAAAACGAAGAGGGTATCACCACGAACTCGTGAATTCATGATTTTTTCCCGCAAACAAACCAAAAAAAAAAAAAAAACTCAATTTTTTTTCTAAACACAATTGAGTTTTGTTCTTTATGCAACGATGCAAAATAAATGCGTACAAGGCACGTATGGCAATTTTACGTCGGCTCCTTTACTTTTCTCTTGCACCTCACTCCCTCTTTCTCTCTCTATCCCTGGCCCTGCTCATTTGACGACACAAGGAGGTGAGGGCGAGGACGGGAGCTCGAGGCAACAGGTCTTGGCCCTCAAGTCCTCGTGGCCTCCTGGCCACCAATCGAGCAACCAGCTCAATTGGTGGCTAGTAGGTGGCCGGCCGGTCACCCGACCAGCTGTCGGCTGTCCAACCGGACGGCAGCCAGCTGGCCGGCAACCAACAAAGGACTGGCTGCCAGTCAGACCTAGCTGTGGCGAGGGTGATGTCCAACCATCCCTCACCACCACGAGGAGGGAGGGCCAAACTTTCCCTCCCGCTACATTCCTCCAAACTTATTATGAAGCATCCTGGTTCATGACCAACAAGTAGGAGTGCCAAATAGTGAGTCATCAACATTTTGAAATAATATGAATAGTTTTAATCAACAGCTAAACCTGAATGGTTGCACAGCCCTTGGACCTAAGCTGTAGCTTTTCAATCAGCATGACTAGCGGCCTTCCCCTTTAGGCTGGAGCGTACGGGTGAGAACCATGTTGGGCTTCTCCAACCTCCTATGGTTGCTGTCTATAAAATCTACCCAACGGAGAAGTTGTTCACAATTTCTGTGATGTGGTGTCCCTTGCCACATGTCAATCTTTGCGAGTCACCAGCTCCCTCTAGTATTCGTTGACCACCCCCGTGGGCAAGCAAGATTTGGGCTCCCATGAGGTATGTTGAGATGTTAAGCTTTCCCAATGAACAAGGTATTCCCTAACAACCGTCGACCGGAGTTCGCGCTCTCGGTGATGGAGTAGGCAAAGGATCACATATTTGCCGTTGGTAGTAAGATTTGTCGGTGGTGGCTGAACGGTTCCTTCTACTATGTATGGAGCCAGCAGCTCACATGAAACTCGTCACATATCTTCACAATCGGTAGAAGCAGCAATCAATATGACATTGGTCGAATGCATGCAACAATGGGAAACGACCCGAAGGTTCTTAGTGTTACTAAACACATTGTCGCAGATGTCAAACAAGACCTCATGATGAGTTTTTTCCACATTTATCTTTTTTCATTGTCGAGCCTTTTCAAGGTGACCCTTAGCCTCCTGTAACAAGGAGTCATTGTGTTCAGCAAAGGCCTCAGTAAAAGGAACCGGTCCTTTTTCACTGATGCTCTTCACCAACTAAGAAGATACCATTGGATTCCGACCACTGTTCAACACAAACGGTGTGAACTAAGTGGACTCGTTCACCGAGTTGTTCACCACAAACTCTGCCGATGCGAGGAATTCATCCCAGACATCCATGGTAGGGTCCATGTACATACGCAGCATTTGCTCCTGAATGCAAGTCATACGCAATATTTGTATCTCTTTTTTAGGATGAAATTTTGTTGGCATTTGATGCCAAAGTACTCGTGCATCTTTTGCTCAAACTTACTAGGATTTTTTCCTATCTCAATAGGAGAAAATGCGCAATGGCAAGCCATGGTACTTCACGACATCCGCAAAGGAGAGACAAGCAGTCTCCTCTATATTCACATTATTCGTTATAGGAATGAAATGTGTCATCTTTGTAAGAATATCCACAACCGCTAGTATTACATCATGGACATGAGCCATGTCCAAAAGACGAGAAACGAAGTCCATGCTGAAGCACTCCCATGGAGTCCCAGGGATAGGAAGCTATTGGAGGTGTTCAATGGGCCTTTTGTTTCTAGCCTTGTTCCGAACATATGGGTCGCATGTCATGTAATACTTGCGGATATTGACAAGTCATCCCTGCCATAAAAAATTACCTAAGAGTGCCTTTTTGGTCTTTTGAGGTCCGACATGACCCGCAACCGGTGGGTTGTGGAACTGAGAGATAAATCTTTGCTTGAAGGTCTCCTGAGACCAGCAAAACAACTTCTTCTACATGCTAGTAGTTTCCTACAGCCTCCACCAATCCTTACTTTTCTATATTCCACGAGTCTTGAAACAAATAATCCACACAGTATCCCATCAGCATTTTATTCACAAAACCATTATAGCAAATAATCTCTTGAGGTGGTTGCATCAAAGGTGTGGGAGGGTCTAGTGTTTTCATCATAAGTGTTGCAATGGCCATAAAGCACCCAATAGCCTCAGTGGTTGCGTTTAATTCCACTAGCAATGATCATAGTGGATTTTCCACGTTCATGTGTCAAGGCCAACACACCCACGTGAATGAGAATCAGCTTAGGTGTTTATTCTAACTCGTCTATTGTCTTGACGGGTTCGGCTGGATTTGGAAGAACGCCAATGGATCATGGTCGGTCACGACCTTCACACCCCCCTCAGTGTCCTCAAGATAACAATGCCACATCTTCAAAGTGTGTACCACAGTGAGGAACTCTTGATCACCAGTCATATACCACGTCTCAGCGAGGATGAGCTTCCGTCTCTCAAATGCGACTAGAGGACCATTCTGCATGAGAACTGGTCCAAGTCCTATTACTGACAAATCACATTGCACCTCCTATAGTTGTGGTGGTTCCAAGAGAGATAAGGTGGACACTTTGGATAGAAGCTCTGTGAATTTGAGAAAATCTTTCTTGTAGTCCAATATCCATTCCCAACGCACATCGTTTCGCGTGAGCTAGGTTGATGGAGCAACCGAGGTCGAACATTCTCGCATAAACCATCCAAAATAGGTTCCAAGGGAGAGGAAAGACTTATTCTACCCAATGGATTTTGGGCATGGCCAATCCACCATGGCTTGAACCTGTTGTGGGTCGACACAGATGCTGTCCTTGGTGACTATGTGTCCAAGGTGTTTGAGCTCGTTTTGTGTAAACTTGCATTTGCTCACTTTTACATGGAACTTCTGTTCCCAAAGAATCGTGTGGTAAACATGGAATTGGTAAGGCTGGTACTGCAACTCCCATTATTCACCCACTTGCATCCACATCTTGTGGCTACATGTGAATTCGGCTTGTAAATTTTAACCTTAAAATATGGTTGGTTCAAAATTATCGACTAAAGATACCGTAAACATGATTGAGCTCATCGCTTTAAGGGAATTTGCTTCAATCACTACCTCATACATTTCTTGCATAGTGTTTGGTGGCGCCACCACGGAGCATATTCAATCATGCATCTTGTCCGGAGATGCAAGGTTTAGTGGGAAATTTTACTCAACAAGTGTAGAATGAGGTTCAACGAGAGGGTAGAAAACAATACAAAAACTTCAGCTCGTAACTTTTTAAATTGTTTTCACCTTCGTCTACAAACATAAATGCACACTCGTGATCCACTTTTACCCCTAAGTGGTCCCCGCTACCATCACTTAGGGATGGGGAAAACCCGTACCACAGCCTTGTCCATTTTCGTAGCAATTCCCATTGCAGTGACCATGGCCTTGTTCACGACCCTGTCCGGGGCATCTTATTGCACCATCTCCACGAGGTGCTCCGGCTACGGCCAATGCCGCGACCTCTTGGCCACCATTGACTGCCTCAAGACACTGCACCCAAAACTGGCCAGGCTGCATACAGTTGTGGTAGAGGCCCTCACGGAAGGTTGTGTTGCCACGCTCACGCGGTGCCTACAGCTCGCCATTTTTTCTGCCATGCTTGTGGTTTGGGTCCTTGTTCCCACTAGTCTTCTTGATTGGGGGGTTTGCCTTGAACTTTGCCCGGTAGCCTGGCTTTCCCTCCAGCCCTTGCAGCATCCATGTGCATATCACGGACTTGTTGTCCCTATGCGTTCCATCGTGTATCTGATTAATGCTTTGGGTTCACCGAATCCACTTCACTCATGTAGTCGCACAATTCCCTCTAACTTGTCCAAGCCTTATCCATTGTTGTTGTGGTAGTCCTGTCCTTTAGCCTCTCATTGATAAGACAATCATGCAAGTAATGTAACACCAAAAATTATGGGTACTTGAAGGTCTGGGTCCCATAGCACTCGATGAAACTTTCAGCTTCCTCCACAAGTGTAATGAACTCACTCAAGCAGGCCTCAAGTGAGCTACCTAGCTTCTTGAATTCCTTGATCTTATTGAATTCCCCTCCTCGTGTTGGGTGCATTTCTTATGCATGATGACACAAAGCCTCCCAAGGTATGGGATGCCACTCAAGGTGTGGCTGCTGCACACCTCTATCCTTGACCACGTAGTTGAAGAGTTTGTCTTCAAGTAGTGTCATGGCAAGGTCACCCCACTAACGGAGGGGGTCCTTGCAGACATGCAACATAATGCAATTTAGCCAATCGGTGAGCTTCAAGCCCTTCCGGAAAATCTGAATAACGTGGAGGAAGGACGTGTTCATGACCGGTCTAGATGTTATCCAGGAAGGCAAGTCCCCGCTACCACTAGTGGTCGTATCAGCACCTATGGCACGCTGGACCGTTGCTGCACCCGTACCTGGGTCATGCTTTGCAATACCTTGTTGAGGTCATCGTACCAGTGGGTTGCCTCATGAGCGGCTATATGTTACAACCGGTGATCGCGGCCGAGATCTGTGATGTTGTGCCCGATGTGGGCCAGTATGCTAGAAAACACGAATTTCAACTCTAATGTTGTCAAAGCATCTTCGATACCCTGAAGGTCCTCACGCTGTCTTTGTACCTATGATACAAGGGTAAGATTCACGAAAAATCCTCTAAGAGTTTCATCTTGTAGAGAAATCTTTCCTCAGCAAAGACGCTCAAGTGGACGTGGGTGTATCCCATCGCAACCACATCGTAAGAAGGGGGGTCTGCCCACTCCTACAGCTGGCATTGCACCTCCACCACCTGTGCTTATTGTGAGTCACCCCACGGCCTTGACATCCAACTCAGCAAGCCTCTAACGGCTAGTGTACATTGTCTTATCTGTGGTATTGTCCATCTCGAGCTTGTGAGAAACTCTTGCATGACATTTTTTTATGCCTTTGTTGTTTTCGTCAACCTCGCTGCTCTCACGAGCGCCGTGCGATCCAATGAGCTCCTTGTCCCTCTCGAGCAATCGGCTAGAGTTAACCATACAATATAGGCGATGATAGAGATCCTCATTGACTTCACCATTGTCGATATCGTGCTCTTCATCGGGATCCATGTTCGGTTTGTCCTTATCGAGCGTGTCCTCTATTGTCTGGGAGTCACCTACATGTACGTCGACGTGCTCATCGAGCATTTTTCCAGATTTTGTGTGCTTTTTTATGCTGTCAAGTGTAGCGCGGGTTGTCTTTGATAGTATGGTTGCCATTGCCTTGAGAGCCATGCTCATGGCGGATGCTCCCTAGATTTGGGATCTGCTGAGGGCATGTGGTATGGCCGTCGGCACCTTGTCCTTGTTGATGGTTTGACACTCGCCATTCTATCATGCGTATAACTAGTCCATCAAGACCTTTGTGAGGATCACCCCATCATCTAAGAGAGGATTCGCCTATCATGGTATCCTTCGTCTCACTATGGATGACGCACTAAAAAATTGATTTTTATCTTTCTTTTGGGCCGTCGCAGATGGCACAACCAGGCAGCAGCGATTTCTATTTTCCTAGGCCGCCACGGTTACCTGAATCACGTAGAAAAATATTTTTTTCTATGTTGCCACGATCGGCACAAGCACGTGGATTCAGGCTAGGCCCCAAAGCTCTAACTCACAATACTAGGGAACCTACTAAGTCCAAGGAAACATAAAAAAAAACAAAGAATAGAAGTATTACAAGAGGTAGAGCACCATTCATGAGTGAGAGGTAGGGGAGGGGGACAACTCTAGTCTAGGGTGCTCCACCTCTCACACTTCTCCCACCCTCTCTTGTCTTATTTTTGTCTCATGGTCCTCTTTTACCTCCTCTTCACTTCTCTTGGCACACCTTGCTCCTCCTTGGAGACATCTCCTTCTGTGCGTACAGTGACGGGAAGGCCTTAAAAATCCCCAAAGTTTCCCTTCTTTCTTTTTCTTTTCCACTGAGGTTGTGAGAGTCCTTGGTCCTAGGGAGGGGCACTGTCCCAGTTTTTGTTTTCAGGAGGAAGGAGGGAGTGTCAAAATAGGAGGATGGTTTAGGGATGGGCACTCCCCATTCCGTCTAAGAAATAATCTGGTAGCCTCCTAAGGGGAAGGAGATGTTGACAGAAATTGGAAAAGTTCAAAACAGCTCTTCAAGAGCTTTCCAACCCACTTTACAGTGTTTGAAACAGTTCAACTTTAAGCCCATAGCCTCATGTGGCATTTCTATTGTTGTTGGAGTTGCCTACGGTGTTTTTTATCTGGCGTAGCCACTGGAACCATCGCACACTTTGCCGAGAGGGTTTTCCGGCTACAAAAACCATTGACACGTATCAACTCTCCAGATCATGCATGGAAGTCATTATCAGAATTTTGTAATGGTGTCCGGAGCTCGCTAGAGGGGATTTTCCCTCCATGTCACTCTTGGAAGCAATAGTCATCAATAAGCTGTAGAATGATACTTGAATGTGTCAAGTCTCTGGAGGCCCATTTCCATTTTTACCTCATTCCCTCGATGTGGGCCCTCAATGAGAGGGTGGTTACCCTGAACTCGTGAGTTCACACGATTATTCAGTTAAAAAAAATCAAATTTTGTACTACATGAACTCGAGTTCTGGTTTTCAAACAAAGGCATGAAATCAATGCGTGCGAGGATCGTCTGGCAATTTTGTGGCGGTACTTTTGTTCTTCTTTCTTGCCTCACTCCCTCACTTATTGTATATTCCTTGCCTTGCTCCTTCTAGGAGACGAGGAGGAGAGGGCGAGGACGGGGGCTTGAGGCCACATGCCTGAGCCCTTGAGGCCTTGTGGCCTCCAGTCTGATGATCGAGTGGCCAGCTTGGTCGGTGTCAAGCGGGTGGCCGACCGATGGTTGACCGGTCACTAAAAGGCTGTTGGCTCTCCAGCCTACCGATAGCTGTTGGCTGGCGGCCGGCAAAGGGCTGGCTGTCGGCCAGTCCTTGCCGTGGCAAGGGGTGGTGTCCAACAACCCCTCACGACCATGAGAAGTGAGGGCCAAACTGGCTCTCCATTTACAGTCAAGGACTTTTGGAATGCCAATTATGCTCCTATGGAATACGGCAATACACTAGGATGTCTTCGAGGTAGACAAGATCAAAGTCGTTGTTGTAGAACAAATAATTATTGATGTACTTCTTACATGCAAAGATCTGGTGATGATTGCATTTTAGGTTCAGTTTACATACAATTCATGTTGCTCAAAGATGGCCAAAAATGTTTCCCCCGTGCAAAAGTGGGTAGAAAATTTTGATGGTATTGTCATTCAACGCTTTATGGTCCACGAAAATCTGCATTGTGCTAGTATTCTTGAAGACAAAGGACCTCGGGTGCATAGGGTGACATGGAAGAGAAGATAAATTCCCACATAAGCATCTCCTCCACGTGGTACTTCAGCTCCATAAGCTCGTGTTTGCTCTTCTAATAAAGTCTGGTGTCATACTTTATGTAGATCTAGTGATTGACATTGCATTACAGAGGTAGATATGATGGTAGTTCATCAGGGAAACCCCCACTAAACTCCTAAATGTGTGATGTAAACTCCTTCGGCTCATGAGGTTGTTGCATCAAGTGCACCAATGACACCCTCTTTGGTTGGTTCCACCTGGACTAGCTACTCGTGAGCTCCTTGCTATAGATGTTTCTTTGTCATGTTGAGCAAGATGGGTTTCGATCGTTGTCCTATTTCAATCGGTATCACAATTGCTTTAAATCCCTCTAGAGCTTCCTGCTTTGCTGCTTCTCGTAATTCTCTATGTGTCAAACGGTGTTGATCATAGGTATGTGTGTTTCTTTAAGTTCATGTCACATAGACTATGCCACTGCTCTAGTCCAATTGCGGATTGTGTTGTTGCAATGAACATCACTTGAGGATGATTCAGTGTTGCTCCATTAAGAAGGTTCTCTAGCATATTACCTCCTGAAGATTCCCAATTTTCTCTCGAGGAGGTTTGAGAACTTAAATAATTTACAGTTGCCCATCCACATTTTCTACTTCACACACCTTTAGATTGGTACTTCAACTAAGATTTTGAACCATGTTACCGCTTATGAACTATGAGAGGCCCCCGTCTAATATCGGTGATTCCATTTTGCAACATTTTCTACCCCCTTGATTGTAATTGTAGCAGTATCACCAATTGGTCTTCCTCGTGCCCCTCATCGAATCTTGCACCCTTGTGAAACTTCATGTACGGCATTGTGAGCAATTGAGATATCAAACTTGACAACACAATTCTTTCCACTACAAAGGAGCTTCACACTCTACTCTTTTCCTGTGCCAATTCTCCACTCCTAAGATGTCTTCTCTAACTTCTACTTTTTATGCCTGCTACTGTTGCTTCCAAAAATTAGGTGTAGGATAGCTTGCCTTAACATGATTCTAGAAGATTCGTTGCTCTTGTTGATGGATGGTGTTGATCTCTAAGGGAGTACATTTCACTTTCTAGTGGGACTTTCTTTGGTACGCTGCATATTGTGGCTTTAAGGTCGTCAGTTATTGGAATCTTGTATTTGATAATTGCAAGTGGTGTAGTTGATCAAACAGGCTCATGCAATCATACATGGAAAGTTGTTTTGGATGCCAAACATTGGAATTGCTCGCAATGTTTCACGTTTGCGGATGATAGAGTGAAAGCGGAGTGCATTAGGGGCAATTTAATTCTTCAATGGTATCATAAGAACACTTTGTGTGCTCCACCACGATAGAGTACATGTATGAATTTTATAGCTTGTATCATCCATCAAACTGCTCATTTTGCTTTCAAAGTTTTACAAGGACAACACACAAAAGTTTCCTAACCGATTGGTGGATTTAGTGAATCTTACTCGGTTAGATTGATGTGGTTGATAGATGAAATGCATGCGGTCTAGGATGTGGGAGTGCTTACAAGAACCATTAATGTGACTCAACTAATCTCCTCCTTCTATTGGGTTTCTTTTAGCTTGAAATACCAACTCAAAGCTGTGCCACAAACAAGCAAGGACGTGAGTTGTTTTTATCATTGTTGACCCCTACATCAGTGAGGTACAATTCCAAACTCGTCAGCCACGTATGAACTTTAGTCCTTCAAAACTGGTGGGATGTAACGGCTCAAAAAGTGTTGAATGAATTTGGGCTTCACTCAAGAATTGGGTTTTCCTCCTGATGATCACTACCTCTCGCACATGCGCATTCATTATGGTGGTGAGTTGTTGTAAAATATTGTACTCAAGGCTCTCGGGTCTAGTTGGCTTTTGGAGCATGTCAGCATTAACGAGAGCTTGCTAGCTAGTGTGTTCTCTTATTGTACCAATTGTCACCCAAGCGATTAGCGGCTGAAGCGAGGTGTCCGTTGAGCCTACATGATCCGTTATCATATTGGCTCTCAGATTCATTGGGATAACGGGATTGGCCATGAAGATTCTCACAATTGTTGCTTAGGTTACCTATAGAGCATCATGAATCATGGAACTCTTTGGCAGGTTAGTGCTACGCATCATCAAGCGCCCTCACTCCTTCCATCGTCTTCGTCGTCTAGATGACAAAAACTTAGAACAACATTCTATGAGGTTGTCACATAGGAGTAGAGTTGACGGTCGCCCCTCCATCACCGTTATGCTCTAACACCAAGTATTAGACCAAGTGAAAGGTAGATGGTGAATAGGCAAAAATTGTAGACCAAACGACCGTTTTGGAAAATGGGACATTGGAATGATTTGTACTCAACAACAAGTGTGCTTCGATGATGAGTATTAGCATTGTCAAGAGCATGTATACAAGAGCAGAAACTGGAGTGAGGCCTACGTGGAGCCTTGGCGCTCGAGTCGAGCAACGTGTGGGACGTCACATCGTGAGTGGCTACTTCAAGAAACTCCATTGAGAAGTCAAGTAGTTGTGCAAACAACAAGGTACTTCTATAGGGCCTTAAAAAACAAACCAAACACTGTTGATAATCCGATATTGTTTGTGATAGTCATGTCAACAAATCCAAAAATTGGTAAGCCTATCAAAATCTCATGAAATGGAACATTGGGCCTTGGGGCAAGTGGCAAAGATGCCCTAAACTAATTGGCCTAAAAAGATAGAGGTGTTTGTACTATGAGCCCGTGATGTGAGGTTATAGATGTTGATACCTGGAATTTAGGAACTCGTGTATGCCAGGAAGAGTTGCATCCCAAAACTTCAATCGACTTGTTGAAGTTATGATGAAACATTGCCAAGTAGTTTCAAACATTTGAGCAAGTGTGGCTGACTCCTTCAAATGTTCACCTTTTGTCTCATCATGTTTTGGTTTGTGTGGATGTCCTTGAATTCTCCACAAAGCTTCATAATGTGTGGAGGGAATGGAGACGAGAATCATCATCGTATAGGACCAAACCAATTATGTCGTATCATTCTTGTCATTGTATCTATGATAACGGGCGCGCTTGGGATTATTTGAAAAGGCAACGCCTAACTACACCACTCAACTTGAAAGGCAAGAATGACATTATGACTCAATATGAAGAAGGAAATGTGGTTGATGCATCACATTAGTTGGTTTACGTCTTTTGAACCATTATTTGACCTTCCAATCCGCAATTAAGGAGGCATTTAAGGGCATATTCCCCTAAATGGCACCTCGAAAGTGTGGCGTTGATAGATGTTGCTTATTCATCAAATCCCAGGCACGACCGGCGTTTATCTGGTACAGTGAATGGATGTAAAGAAAGTTCTTGTCATTGAAGTAAACAGTCGATTTAGTGCCTTTTGTGAGTTGTTGACCAAAGATCGGATTGCGTCAAGGAAGTGAGGGTGTGTTTGGGAGGCATCGTATAGGATTGCGAATCAAAGTCCCACTTCGAATTGTTGGTTCGTGTGCGGCCACTCATTGAGCCTCGTTGTTTGGATGTCATTGTGACCATCAAAGTCGGGCCACACGCAATTTAAACCTGTCACACTTTGTAACAACTCTTCACTATTTTGCTACTAATTACAAAACCAAAACGTAGGCCCTCAGAATGGTCAGTCCAAGGAGAGCGGTTGAATGGTCGCGTCAGCCATTTTGGCTAAGGCAAATCGCGCCACAAAAGTGAAGGGTCGGCATAGGGCGTTTTTGTAAACATGCAACCTAAAACCGTATTGTTCGACGTGGCACATCCACGTGCGAATATGATCCTAGCGGCCAACAAGAGGGGAGGAGGAGTGACGCGATGGATCTTTCATCGCGGCACTCCTCTTGCCTTAAATCAACATAAACCATAAGTATGGGATATGGTTGATGTGGATTCTAGCTCGTAGATTGTTTTACGGCCGGGGATTCCCTGGGAGACTAGCCTCGAGTCCCCGAAACACACCGTAAATATTTGTGGACCATTTTTCAATCCTTAAAGCAATCCGTACACTACACACTTCTTCCACTTGCAACTTTGTACATCTTTGCATAATCTGATGGACTGCTAAAAGATTTTTTGCTGAAATGGACAGATTAGCAGTCCTGTGCAGGGCCTCCTAAACACACCCTGAGTGTTTGCCGGACGTTCTGGCGTCAGCGCCGTTTCTTCCTCACCCTTCTCCTAGGTATTACGTAGCCCTCAGAAATGTTTCGTGTCCGCGTGAGCAGCTTTCGTTACGCCATCGCCACACGGGTTTGGGTTTTCTTGGGGTTAGCTAACCGGGACAAGAAGAGAACGGGATTCTTTAATAATTGCGACGTCGATGGGGTTACTTAGGACTTAGGCGTATCGACGATCGATTAAGTGACCCCATCGGATTCTTGCAGAGGAGAAGTCCGAACAGTGCGGTGGCCGGCAGAACATGGCGACTGCGCCCAAACGAGTGCCTGACTCGAGCGTGTGGTCAAGAAAACAGCGACGGCGGAGGGTTTGACCTTCCACATCATGGGAGAGTCAAACCTGGCTGGCTCAACGGTGCATAATGTATATTTTGACCTCCAATTAAGGACAAAATCTGTCATCCGTCATTTGGTGTGAAAATCGAACGACAGGAGCGAATGCAGCAACAAGTTGTCGACTGATGCATATATGTACAATTTTTTTCTATTTGTATATTCATCTTTATGATCCTATATGTGTATCTGTAACATTATCTTTATGATAAAGCAAACACGCATGCATATACATATGCATATGTATATGTATATGAGTAAATACTTCTTAACGTACATGTATGTACAACATTTTATTAAAATCAGAATTTCTACTTAAATTAATGAGCATATTTTCACGTAAATGTATATTTCTATGTATATATATATTTATATGTATATTTATATGTACATTTATATGTATATGTATATGTATACGTATATGTATATGTATATGTATATGTATATGTATATCTATATGTATATGTAGATGTATATGTATCTGCATCTATATATGTTTGGGTATATGTATATGTATATGTTTATGTATATGTATATGTATATGTATATGTAGATGTATATGTATCTGTATCTATATATGTTTGGGTATATGTATATGTTTATGTAAATGTAGATGTATATGGGTATGTATATGTATGTAGTGTTTCACATATTCCTCAAAAAATACCTATACAAACATAGTAAATATATTCATATCAATTGTTAAGGTGTCTTAAGGAATAATATGTTACAAATGTTTCAGTTTTTATACCTTTTTTGTTGAATATATGTCCCTCCACCATAAAATTCCTGAATTTTGAGTTATAATTTGGTTAACTGAGAGTCCATTCATGAATAAATTTTCATTTACATATGTCATTGGAAATCAGTTTTTTACTATCATTCGTAATGGAAAGTTTTGTACGTTGTTTCCTGAAACAGTGTTGATTTATGGTACATAACTGAATTCAATTTGTATGAAGAGGTTATAAATGTTTTACGAGAGAAAGCTTGATTTTCGAGTTTAATTTCCGTGTTATAGGACTATGTCGTCCAAATTCTCCTTTTTTTTGTTGACCGATTGCTTATGTGGTAGTTGGCGGATGTCTCACGTGCGATCTCCTCTTCTTCCCCTCCCTCGCCGTTTTTTTCTCCTGGTGCCGAATCGTGCAATGTCCCGTGTCCTTTTCTCTGTTTTAGTCTTTCAGTACAATTTCTCTCACAAAGACATGAATGGGGTTCGCTATTCCTTAGTCGCTAACGCTGTTATCGTGTCCCGAACACCCAAATTAAGTAACCCCATCCATGTTGCGATCATTAAACCACCCCGTTGTCTTCTTGGTGTGGTTAGCCAACCCCATGTATGTCTTCGCTGTTTTTCGGCGCTAGGGGTCCTGCGCTCAGAGCGTACGCTGCAACCGGAACCGATCGCGTCGCTTCACACGGACCTGCAGCGCTCTTCCCGCGGAGAGGCCTCGGTTGCATGCCCGGCATTACCCCCAAAAAATGAAAACCATGATTCCGGTGAATGAACAAAACGATGAGGACAGCGCAAATCTCCGCCGAAATGAGAGACATTGAATCGTCGACTTCTCGAGCGGAGAAGTTTCCAATCCAGCCGAAGAATCGCGAATTCTAAATTCAACAATCTGGTATTTCATTTGGCTCGACTAGAGACGTTGGACTGCTTCGACCCAAACTTGTGTCCCACTCGCTGACTTGTCCGGGTCGCAGGATATTCTCCTCGCGCCTCCTGTCTCCTTTCGTCCTCCCTATCTGCATCCTGTTCCCTCGCACAGTCTGCAGGCTTGAGCAGGCTCAAGGGAAAATTGCTCAACCAATCGGTACTTCCACCGAGGAAGAAACTCTGTGAGATCGGCTGTGAGTGCGAACAGTCGGTGGTCGCACCAGCGTTGGCGTTTCGCCATGGCGTGGGACGCGCGTGGTCTGGCTTTTGTGTATGAAGGCGTGAGAGCTTCTTGGAGTACACCGGCCTCGTAGTGTGCATCTCAGCTGCGCTGTGGAGAATACGGCTTCTCCAGTGTTCTCATTTCTCGTACAAATAGAAGAAAAGGATAGCTTTCCGCACATTCCCCGTCGCAGCCCCCCACAGCCGCTCCTGCTGTTTGGACGCGGCGGGCGTGAGGAGGGGAAACTAGTCGGCAAGTAGATGCCAGCGAAAAGCCCTGCGGACAATTGGGTGCAGTTCGGTGCAGACACCGTCGTTCCCACTTCAACGGCGAAGCAAGAGCCCGGCAGAAGAACAAGACGGGAGAAAAGAAAAACTTACTAGACGTGTCGCACGTCGTCTAAGGTTTGACTTCGTGACGGGCAGGAGAACAACAGGCGAGAAAGGCCACGCGGTCTGAGACATTTCTAGCTATCTTAGCGCGCTGACGAGCAGCAGCAGCAGCAGCAGCAGCAGCAGCAGCAGCAGCAGCAGCGGCGGCGGCGGCGGCGGCGGCGGCGGCGGCGGCGGCGGCGGCGGCGGCAGCAGCAGGAGCAGCAGCAGCAGCAGCGGCGGCGGCGGCGGCGAGAGATCGCAGGAATCCGTCCCCTTGCTTGGTACTTTGCTGGGGCTGATTTCGAGGCGAAAGCCAGGATGGGTGTTCCTCTAATTTTTGAGATATGGCGGAGGCCCGTCACGTCGTGTGTAGTCTTCGTCTGCACTGGTGTCTGGTTCCAAATTCAGGTGGGTGCAGTGCTGCATGGTTCAGATTCATGTGGTTGCAGTGCCGTCTGATCTCAGATTCATGTGGGTATGCTGGCCCATCTTTAGGGCCCAGTCTCACCCGCAGGTGCACTGGAGCTAGTCCAAGAAGTCATGTGGCGCTCTTTTTCTTTCTCTGAGGCTTGCGAGCGACTTGGCCGCACGCTCGCACGTCTGGTCTCGGACTCCGGACTTCCTCCGCCGTCCATCCTCCTTTTCAAGTGGATCGAGAGCTTCCTGTTCCCAAGTCGGTCCAGCTCACTGTCATCATGGCAATGCTCGGCAAGCCCCAGATGTATGTGACGACCTCAGCCGGCGTGCGAGTAGGCTGTACCTTAGGCGTCTTTGCTCTACAGTGATGGAGGACTTCAAAGTGTACCATGGTTTGCAAACCAGTCCAAAAGGTGTCGGCATTTTGCTCATCCACAACCACAGTTGCTCCACTACAGCAGCTACATTACAAATCAAATATTGGTATGCATTGCATTGCAGTGCATTGTATTGCATTTCATTGCATTGCATTATCGTGCATGCATTGCGTTGCAGTGCAGTGCTGTGCAATGCATTGCGTTGTAGTGCAGTGCAGTGCAGTTCAGTGAAATGCAATGCAATGACAATTTTTTGCGCCGAGCTTGCCGTCTGGTCTGTCGCAGAGAATTCCAGTGTCAGATGTTGGCAGGCTTTTCTTTCTGGTCTCGTGTGTGTCGTGACCCATGAGTGAAACTGTGTGCTTGTTTTGTTCACTCATTTGTGCGTTCATTCATTTTTTTCCATGTTGTTTCTTTTAATTCATGTGTGCGCACAACACAAAACAACACGGCCATGTTGCTCTCAAAAACTCTCCCACTTTCCATTTCAGGCATGGCAGGATGCCATGTGATCTCTGACGAGTAATGTTGAATGATGCGATGCGAAGTCGGAGGCCACATCATTATGTCATGTCATGTCATGTGTCGCGATGTCATGTCATATGATGTGATGTGATGTGATGTGATGCCATGCCATGCCATGTCTTGTGATGTCATGCCATGTCATGTGATGTCATGTCATGTCATGCCATGTCATGTGATGTCATGTCATGTGATGTCATGCCATTTCATGTCATGTCATGTCATGTCACGTCATGTCATGTCACGTCATGTCATGTCATGCCATGTCATGTCATGCCATATCATGTCATGTCATGTCATGTCATGTCATGTGATGTCATGTCATGTGATGTGATGTGATGTGATGTCATGTCATGGCATGTCATGTAGCGCAGTCTCAGCTTCAGTCTGTCATGCCACTGTGCCAACCGACGGAACGAGTAAGAAACCGGCACCACCAACCACCTCTCTTGCCTCCCACTCTGTGAGGTCATTGTTTTGTTCGTAGCAAACGACATGTCCAAACGTGCGGTGTGGCATGAGCTCACACATGCATGGCATTGCGACATTGGCACACATGCATGGCATTGCGACACTGGCACACATGCATGGCATTGCGACATCGGCACACATGCATGGCATTGCGACATTGGCACACATGCATGGCATTGTGACATTGGCACACATGCACACGATGCCCCTGAAGAATGTCTCACGATACTTTGGAAGTTTTTTCCCACCCGCTGTCCTCACCACTTCAGTGCTCACCACTTCAGTGCTCACCAC
>SZWC01013380.1:64604-77148 GCA_023375785.1 Penium margaritaceum | reverse complement strand
GGGGACCTTCTCTCATTTTCTGCTCCAGCTCTCGCAGCGTGGGCTCTATTAGTTCCCAGCCTTCAGGGTACTTGACACGGCTGGTGGCGATTTTCGGCATCTTCCTCAGAATTCTATCAAGGGCGACGCCGCGCGCAGCGTTTCCCGGCTTTACAACTGCTGCCTTAAGTTTAGCTCGCCTTGGGCTTTCCAAAACTTTCAAGAAAGAACTAGCCGTGGGTGTGACGCACGGCTGTGGCTGTGGGAGATATTCTCGGAGATTTTTTAGTCGTTTCCGGACTTACGACACTTGTGCACCCTGTTGGCGGCGGCCCAGTGGACGAGAGGACCAGCGGGCCAGCGGAGCAGCGGACTAGCGGACCGGCGGACCGGCGGATCAGAGGACGAGTGGACCAGCAGGCCAGCGACCAGCGAACCAGCGGATCAGTGCCGATAGGACGAGTGGGTGGTGAATAGAGGAACGCGTCGACAGATGAACTTGCCGGCCGTAGCTGACCATTCAGCAACAGGTCATCGGTGGGCTGAACAAATTGAGCTTGCATTACGATGGCGGCTGCATCGAGCTACCGCTGGCGTTTGGGAGGAGACGACACGCCGCTTGGCTCGGGAGAAAGAAAGAAAGAAAGCAACAATCCTTGCTGCCAAGTGTCAGCAAACGCCGTAGATCCGATGAAGCGTCGAACTTCTCCTCTGCATCAGTGAACAGGGTGCAGTATGGCTGACGCTGGCAACCGGGATGGTAGGAAGTGCCGTGTGACCTCCCCCTCAGCAGAGAGTCAAGGAAACAACGGTAGAGGAGAGAGGAACCAAGACGCCGACGAGTACTCGAGCAGCTAAGGCCGGTGTCACACTGAGGCCTCGCACCAAACTTGCCGCATTGCGGTATGCGGTAGGCCTTTTCCCCCCCTAAAACAGCGCGGCTCCGTTTTCCGAACCATATTTTGCTTCGACACTGGTTAGTTGGGCGCGGACAGGTTCGACACGGCTGCAAAGACCTTTCCCTCCACGGCAAGATTCACAACCGAAGCAAGAGGCTGCGCGGGAGCGGTTTTGCTGCCGATGCATCGTTTTTTCGGCCGCAATTGCCAGCCGCCATCCTACATCATAACTCTGATGCCATCTTTTCCTCGACGAGTAAACAAGCGACGCGTCAGCAAGAAGTTCCTTGACTCGAATGCTCCAAGCGCACCCTTCGCCACCTCCTTCGGCGGCGTGAACGTACTTAAGGTGTTCGAGGGTACGGGACCACGGAAGTTTCCTGCCCCAATCAAGCGAAGTGCAGCAAAACCACAGCAGAACGGGCTACCGCGTTAAGGAGCCGTTGACTTGGCACGAAAAACGGACTACCGCAATGCGACAGCCGGTTTCGCGCGTACCAGTTGCACCATTGTTGCAACCGCTTTTTCTTTACAAAATACCGCATACCGCAATGCGGCAAGTTTGGTGCGACGCCTGAACGAACTCAACTCACTGCGGGAAGTCGCGGTGAGCTGAGTTCGTAGGGCCGATCAACTAGATCGTCGCAAACCGCGTCGAACGTGCTCAATTTACTCGATGGCGCACAGTTTTCCGCGTCCAAGTTCATTCAGCATCAGTGTGACACCATTCGCTAGCAACTAGTATTCATATTTTGACATTTTTTTTGTCATTTTTCTTGAAGTGGAGTGACGTCGTGCATGCGATGACGTGGCACGCTTCAATGACGTCACTGTCCATGTAAAGACAAGCGAACTGAGTCAGCGGCGGTTCGGCCGACAACTTTTTGTCCGAAATTTCCGTGACCGTCAAGAGTTGCGAGGAGTTGCTACACCTTGAGGGGTGTAGCAACTTTTTAACAACTGGTCGACGGTGCCCAACAGTTTGCGCGTTTATCGAGTGGTGCGACTCGACAACATGGGTCAACGCTGACAGTCTTGCGTCAGAAAATTTCTGCAAGTTCATGTCAGTACTTACCCGCCTACGCTAGTTGCTACAGGCGCCAGTGTGACCACAGATGCCCAACGACGACTTCCAATTCGTCGTTTTTTTAGAGAGGGAAGTTAGAACGCGGCTCACAGTTGCTACGGGGCGGTGTAACACCGGCCTACATTCCAGAAGCAAACTTGTCCGAGGCGATGACCTGACCAGTCGCCACTATATTCCGCGACGATGAAGACATGAGGGCATGGCAAGCGCCTACACTAACTTTTTACTCATAAAAGATGTGACGGTCAACGATGAACACAGGATTACTCCGCCGGTAAATTGTGTCGTTGCCACACTCCGACTTGACGGGAAACTTTCCCAACGGCGAGCTTTCGAGGGACCATCTGTTTCGGGAATATGAAACTTAGAATTAAAGTACAACATATGTTAGCACCGGCGTTTGACTTTAGAAAGGACAAGTAGAAATAGATCCTTCTATCGAACCACATTTATAGTTAAAGTCCGAGCGCCGTCGTTGAAAGGATTAACAAATAGTTTGATATTTTAGAAAAACAAGGACGGTCAGAATTGCTCCGGTGTGAAAGCGGCCGTCCAGCCGTTCAGGATGGCCTGTAGCTCAAACATCTTTGCCAGGTTTGAGTCTCCGGTCGATAAGGAATCAGATATGCTCCAACGCTAGGAGCCTCGGCAACACATCAGCTCTCAGAAGGACAGAGAGGAAAACAGGGTTATCTGATCAATTTATCCAAATTCCAGCTCCTTGCAATTCTACAACCCTAGCGTAAGCCCACCCCAATGTATAGGACTTTATTCAAATGAAGGAAAGAGTTCAGCTCATCTGATTGTTGTTTTTATGACAAACGGAGCATACATGGTGAACAGGTAAAAGTTATGAGACATAAATCTCTTTGAGAAATTGGGACACTTGAAAATCTTATAATGAGCGGCAAGTGTACTTCAATGACAAGTGTCGAAACAATGGAACACATAAAGACAACTGTCGAGTTATAAATGAGACGCACTTGGGGTCGTCGAGTCGATTATCGTGCAAATCGTTTGGTTTTGCGTCGTGAGTGGCCGGATAGAGAAGCCCCGCCGAGAAATCGTGGGGCTTCGAAGATCGAAGGCGAAGATGCGAGATGCATCTTTATAAATGTCGATATTTCTCGACTTTTCCAGAAGTCGACCAAACGGCCGTGACACTTCTATCGATGATTCTCGAAAGTGGTCAGAGTTGTCAAAAAATGCGAGAAGGGGCGCCGGCGGACTGTTACGCCAAACGAAGAGTGGATGGTAAACAAGTAGAAGTTGCGAGGCAGAACGCGGTTAAGAATTTGGGACACTTGAGCATTTAGAAAATGGCGGTAAGTGTACTTCGATGACAAGTGTCGAAATGATTGATCATGTATACACAAGTTGTTGTTGTGTCCTTCCTGTGACCTCTCGGCTCACATCCGTTGTCTCCCATATCCCTGAGGAAGCAGAGAGTACGGGAGACTGGGGGAGCAGATGCGGGTACGAAAGCTAGGGAGCACCCTCTGGATACACTCACGTCGTCACTATTCCCCTCTTAGAGAGTTCGCATTTGGCCTCAAGACAGTCCACTGTTGTGCTTGCTTGTCTGTGAACAGCAATACCTTGGTGACCTGGTTAGGTCTTGCTTATGAGATTATGTAAGTTTAGGCAGGTATAGGATAAATCGAAACTTAAGATTGTGGGCACGTTTTGACATGGGACAGATTCACCCATGAGATTATTTTTTAGCAAGCGCCTACGAGCTCTCTCTCGTTGGCCAACGGGTGGACTCGAGTAGGGAGTTCCATCCCATAGGTTCCACATTCTCCTCTCCACATTTCTGACATGTTCTCCTTGCACATTCGTCCGTTTTGGACGTGGTCCGTTGCATTTTGACCATAGTGTGGTGCTCCACACGATAGTGTAAGGGAAGAGGGGTTTTTGTTTTGGTATCAGAGCACACAAGCCAAAGCTAGTCATGTTCATCATGAGAGACGTAGAACGATTCTGGGAGGGCATGTATGCAGTTGCGCGGATCAGAAGCGACAACAGTCGCAAAGCAGCAACGGCAACGGCAGTAGCGTGCAACGGCGTGAGGCAGCAGCAAGTAGCGCCAGCCGCGAGTAGAGGCCGCATTAGCTCGGCTGCATTGGCCAAGCCATAGCACCCCTCCCTATGGCCGTGCGAAGCAGCATCGGCAGCAACAACAGTAACAACAGCGTGCAATGGCGGGCAGCAGTAGCATTCAACGGCCGTCACCACCGTCGGAGGTAGCAACGACGGCATCTGAGCTGAAGCCACAGTAGTGCGTAGCACCCACACTAGCACAGTTGCAGCATCGCCAGCTACTGCAGCACCGCCAGCAGTTGTGAGAAGCAGCAACTACATTGGCGTGAGCATGCAGGAGGGTGCGCCAAAAGCAGCAGTTGTTGCAATAGCAGCAGCAGCGGTTGCCGCAGCAGCGGTTGCCGCAGCAGCAGCCATTGGGTCCACTCTGGTCTACCCTTCCCCCTTCTGGCTGGGTTCCCCTCTCTCCCTGGGTTGGGTGGTGGTGGTTCTGGTACAAAATACTACCTCACGGCCTCTCTCTGATTTCCCACGCCCACTGGGGCGGGGGAAACGCTGCCAAACGTTTTCGACAGCGTCGAGGAGGGGGGTCCATCGGCGACTTGTAGGCTGAAACCGGTCTTATCATATTTCCCACGCCCACTAGGACAGTGGAAATGTTGCTGAAATTATTCGGCAGCATGGGGTTGGGCATCACACAATCCATGCCTAGTCGGGCAGGGTGAACGCTACCAAAATTCTTTTCCGCAGTGTCTACCTCTCAATGGAAGTGTCAGCACCAGTGGTGCACACCTGTGTTACCCCAACACCATGCCCAAGACGTCCCTATAGGAGTCGGCAGTGTCGGCTCCATTATGGACGCCGGCATTGCCGCCTCCAGTGTGAGTGGCGGTACACCGGGTGAGATGCGGGACGAGTCCCCATCTAGCCCTGGCTCGTTGGCGTGCGATCTATGCGAGCTGCGTGAGCATCAAACCCAGCAGGCTGAACAGACAGCCAAGCAAATAGCCGATATATTCAAGCTATTTCAGGACGTAGTCCTGCCACAACAGCAATAGCAGCAGTAGCAGCTGCTGCTACTGCAACAATAGGAGCAACAGCAGAAGCTGCTCCGTGATGCTCTGCGCAAGGGCAAGATGATAGTCAAGAGTACGGTTGTAGCCAACGTCGATGCAACGTTAGGAGCATTCGATGCCGATCCGTCCGATGCCCTTCCACAGTCGGATGAAGACGCCAGTGAAGAGGAAGACATGCTACGCATACGCCTTGCACGGTTAGAGAATTGGCGTTGAATCCGCTTGGCACGCCAAGCAGTACCAATCGGCGAATCAGGCCCAAGCAAACAGCCCAAGGTCACTATAGACCCAGCGTCCTTAGAGGATCAATTACTTTGCATGAGTGAAGGGTTGAGGGAGGACCCCCCATATCCGTCGCCAAAAAAAACTGTCCCTATAGCATTGCCGACAACAAAGCCACCCAAGTGGTTTGAGATCGAACCCCCGACTTCCCGACAGGGGGATAGCTACAGCACTTTGGAGTCATGGTTGTTGGTGGTCAACGAGGGGGTGTATCTGTAATACACCATTGAGTACGAGGTCAAGGACCCCGGCAGACGGCTACCGCCGCCCGCGCAGTGTACGCTCTCTTAAAGGCCGTCCCCAAGGAGTAGACCCTCGACTTTGAACCTTTCCTGGGAGATCCTTGCAACGGTGCTGGAACTGATCCACGCGGCGCCTGGGAGCTGGCAACTACTCTCTTCAAGGGCGCGACCATGGCAACGACGTCACAACATCTGTCAGACTTCAACTCCCTGCGTCAGGGTGGACACGAGACACTGGCCGACTCCTGGTGGCGCGCGATGAGGCTTTACAAGGCCCTAGGGAAGCATGGGTCCTGCCAACTCATGGCGTTCAACACCATTAGGATCGGCATTGGGCGCGAGTACGCCAAGGCTTTAGACAACTTCCACCTTACCAGCCTTCAGGAGATGGCCAACATAGGCTTGCTCCTGTCATGGGCGACGCAACACTTCTTACACGTGGCAGGAGTTGGAGTAGCAAATGACGTCCGCCATGGTGCATCCGCCGCAGCCATCACGGCTGTCCATGCATCGTGCGCCTTCTCCCCTCCCTTCCCCCCGTCGTCACAGTCAACGAAGACTACCGCAAAAAAAGCTGGTCAAGTTGCAGCAATCGAAGGGAAGAAGGCACGAAACACCAGGAGGGGTGCCAAGGAGGGCAAGGAACAGGCTACTTCAAAGCCTGCTAGGGAGCGTTAATGGGAGTGTTACAATTGCGATAGAGTGCACCGCTATACGAAGTGCAAGCTCCCCAAGAACTGGATGAAGATTACGCAAGGTTTGCAATGGGCATTCGAGCAACATGATCGAACCTCCGCACACACCATAACAACGACTGACACGCAGTCTTCATCATTAGCTGATGCAGACGTAGCCAACACCAGCGACCTGCCACCTCTAGAGCAACAGCTTGCGATCCAGGTCCGCGATTTGCCGAGCTCCGCCAGCTTCTCCGGCTCACCACCCAAGGAGGTGCATGTGCATAGACTGAGCCGAGGGGTCCCACGGTCGGGTCTGTCGAGTCCTTCAGTCCGTGCCGCAGTGGGACATGGTGCACTATTGAGTCTGTGGAGTCATTTGTCGTGCGTGATGATGCTGGTCTGTCCCCCGTCTTCACTATAGTGTGCTCAGGTCACGACGACCTGTCGTGGCTTGATGAGTGGCAGACATGTGTCATTAGTGCAGCTCAACAGTCGTCTACTAAGCCACCCCTATCCACTATCTGCACTGTCGGCAGTTGTTCAGTCACGTCGGTCCAGCGTGTGACGGATGCCACTTGGATCCTAGATTCAGGTGCCATCCATCACATGACATGTCGCCGCTGTGATTTTGTGGTGCTTGGTCCTGACAGCTCTGTGAAGTCTGTGCATACGGCTACTGGGCATGAGGTTCATGTTCAGGGTGAAGGTGTGGTGCAATTCCATGGACCGTCTAGACCGCTCTACATTTCAAATGTGTTGTATGTGCCTGGTTTAAAACTCAGTATGCTCTCTCGACATGCCTGCACACGTATGGGTCTCAGTGTCACATTCACAGGTGACGATGCCACTATCTCCGTTTGTGTCACTGCTGAAGTGGTACTTCATGGCAGGGCAATAGGGGACTTGTATCACATCTCTGGCTACCACATGTCCACCAACATCACTGCACCATCCAATAAACGAGTGTTCGTCACAGGCACAATGTCGCCTGAGCACCAGCGGCCTACTACATGTCCACCTAGATTATGTAGATCATCTGGTTCGCACCCAACCTGCTCTCGATCTTGACGCATTGTCCTTTGAGGCGCCACCTAAGACCAATTGCCTGCAATGCGCACAGGCAAAATGCACCGCACCACATACCCTCTGTTTGACTCCCGGGCTCTCAAACACCTGGAGTTGGTTCACTCTGATCTCCTGGGACCCCTCCCCGTCGAGTTCTAGGATGACAAGGGTGATACGTCCTGACGATCAGAGACGACTTCACTCACATGCGGTGGGTCTTCATTCGACGTCTAAAATGCGATGTGGCGTTAGCTGTTCCCACGTGGATTGTTATGGCTGAACGCCAGTCCGGCCATACCCTCCGGACTTCCTCTCGGATCGAGGCGGTGAGTTCATGGGAGATCTGGACCGATAATTTGCTTCAGTGGGAGAGTTTCACAACCTCTCCGCCCTAGCCACGCCACAGCAGAACAACGTGTCGTAGCACTGGAACCGCACCATGGAGGATGCATTTCGTTCCATGCGGGTAGACAGCGGCATGCCTGAAGCATTTGCCTTCGAGGGTATTGCCTACATGACATGAGTCTAGAACAGGATCCCTCATGGCCCCCTCCCAAACACACACACATCCCATACCAACTGTGGTACGACATCGTGTTGACCTACAGCTCCCGTGTACGTGGGAGTCCTTTGCCTGCGTTTGGTTTACACCAGAACAGCAAGGGTCCAATTTTTCCCCTAGAGGCCGCATCTGAGCATTCCTAGGCGTGGCCTCACGCTCCAAGGCCTGGCGGTTTTGGGACCCCAGTCATCGGAGCATTGTCGATTCTTGAGACCCCCTATTTTTTTAGTGTCTCTCCTTCCGAGGCCTGCCCGCTGGTGGCACTCCACAAACGCATTCCCCTGGATGTGGAAGATTCCGCGCGCAAAGGGGAGATGAGGTGACCGTTGACACTACCCCGGTCACACTGGGTGCTTCTGGTCCTTCCCACTCACCAGTGTGCACGCCAACGTCGTCTCTGTCACCCGCATTGACTCCGTCGCCTTTCCTGCCTGCATCCACCATTCCTCCCGCATCCCCTTCAATGTAAGAGCCGGCATCACCGGTTGCACCACCAATGTTGTACGTGTCCCTAGCACCTCTGTCACCAAGAGAGTCACCGGTGTCGTCTACACCCCCTACGCAGTCTGTGTCACCATTCAAGTCACATGTGCCATCCCCGTCTTCTGTCTACCCAGTCGACGGACCGGCTTCACCTGACACATCACCAATCCTGTCTGTGTCTGATGAGTGTACACCGTCTGTCCCAGTTGCATCATCATCAGAGCCATACCGACGAGGTGAGGGCAGACGTCTCTGCCCTTGTCCTACTCACAGCGTGCACAGTGGAGACCCGAGCACAAGGGCCTTGGGCCTCAGCACACAAGGGCTGACTGAAGTGCACCATGGCTGCACTACAAGCCTCGCTCTCCTTGCTCACGAGCACCGACTTGCTGCAGACTCCGCGGAGTCCACCGTCACCGTTGGCCCTCCGTCTCAGGCCTATGCCTTGGCCACGTGTAGTGGAGGTACCGCGGCTCCTGACCCCAATGTGGTGGGAGTGATGCCATACCCCAACACACTGCGTCAGGCTTTGGCCATGCTAGATACGGCACACTGGCATGCAGCATGCAAGGCTGAGCTGGCTGCCGTCAATGAGCATGGGGTCTACGAGCTTGTAGACCTGCCACCCGGACTAAAGGCAGTTCAGGCAAAGTGGGTCTTGTGGAAAAGGCTCAAGCGAGGCCAGTTGATCGCTACAAAGCAAGACTGACTACAAAAGGATTCTCTCGGGTGGAAGGGATCGATTTCACTAAGACCTTCGCACCAGTTGGACGTACGACCACAGCTCTGGGTTTGATGTCCCAGGTGGCCCAGCACGACTGGGAACTCCACCAAATGGACATGAACAATGTGTTCCTACATTGTAAGCTGGAAGAAGAGATCTACATGGTCCAGCCCCTGGGGTTCGTGGACGGCATCGGCCGCATGTACAGGCTACGGAAAGCGCTGTACGGCCTGAAGCACTCACCTCGCTGCTGGAATAAGGAGATCCCCGGCACGCTCATACAAGCGGGCTATGTCCAAAGCGCGGTGGACCCATCATTTTTTCTCTCCCATACCACTGCCCCCTTTTCAGCCATCCTGGTCTATGTTAACGATCTTCTGATCGCCTCGCCTGATCAGAAGGTTGTCGAAGCAGCCAAGGACGTGCTACAATCAACATACAAGATGATAGACCTGGGAGAGGCCACAGTGTTCCTGGGCATGCATATTTCTGGTGACCGTGCTCGGCGGACGCTCTTGATCCATCAAGAGCAATACGCCCTCTCTCTGGGGGAGCGCTTTGCTGAGATGTTCCGTGGAGTGCGTACGACGTCAACCCCGATCACCCCGGACGGACAAGACGCCCTGAAGGTCGATGATCCAGCCAAGCTGGGAGAGCTGGTCGATGTGACCTTGTACTTGCGGGTCATTGGATCACTCATGTACCTGGCCACGAAGACACGTCCGGACATCGCCTTCACAGTGAACCTGCTTGCTCAATAATCACAGGCACCGCGCAGATGGGTGCTTGAGGCCACAGTCCGGTGCGTGTGATACGTCATTTCAACTGCACGCTTGGGACTTCACTATCGAGGGCATGCATCCGTGGTCCTCGATGAGCAAACGGACAGTGATTGGGCATGGAGTCCTGACGACAAGAGTCACACCGGCTACATCTTCCTCATTGGAGGAACCGTTGTCTCGTGGCGCAGTGGAAAGCAAGGCTGCATCTCTCGGAGTACTTTGGAAGCATAGTACATCGCACTAGGAGTGGGCACGACTGAGAGTGTGTGGTTGGTGTATCTGTTGCATGAGCTGCGTCAGTCCATGCCTCCCACTGTGCTCCGGTGTGACAATGAGAGCGCAAAGGCCATCACAGGGAACTCTGGCGTGTTCCATGCACGAATGAAGCACATTAACGTCGAGTATCACTACATCCGAGATCTTGTGGATCGAGGTGAGATTCAGGTCATGTGGGTCGGCACCGACTCACAATGTGTTGATTTTTTGACAAAGGTCATTAGCCGTACGAAGTTTCTAGCGGCCGACCGTTCTGTGGGGTTGCATCGTGCCTATCCTGTGGACTGAACTCTGCCCTCGAGTTGCATTCGTTGTTGTTTGTCGTCACTGTTCTTGTGGCATTGCTCGCATCAGTGTTGCTGTGTGCATGAACCTGTTCGCCGTGTGGTCATGGGGGAGTGCTGTTGTGTCCTTACTATGACCTCTCGGATCAGGTCCGTTGCCTCGCAGATCCCTGAGGAGGCAGAGAGTACGGGAGACTGGGGGAGCAGACGCGAGTTAAACAGCTAGCAAGCAGCCTCTGGATACACTCACGTCGTCACTACTCCCCTCTTCGAGAGCCCGCATTTGACCTCGAGAAAGTCCACTGTTGTGCCTGCTTGTCCATGAACAGCAATACCTTGGTGAACTGGTTTGGTCTTGCTTGTGAGATTATGTTAGTTTAGACAGGTATGGGATAGACCAAAACTCAGGATTGTGGGCAAAGTTGTGACATGGGACAGATTCGCCCATGAGATTATTTTTGAGTGAGCGCCGACGAGCTCACTCTCGTCGGCCAACTGGTGGAATCGAGTGGCGAGTTCCACCCCATAGGTTCCACACTCTCCTCTCCACATTTTTGAATTTTTCTCCTCGTACACTCCTCCATTTTGGACGAGGTCACTTGTGTTCTAACCACAGTGTGGTGCTCTACACAGTTGTATAAGGGAAGAGGGATTTCTGAATTTGGGACACTGGAGCAACTAAAAAAAGCGGTAAGTGTAATTCGATGACAAGTGTCGAAATGATCGAACATGAATACACAAGTATTGAGTTACAAATGAGGCGTAGTCCGGGTCGTTGGGTCGATCGTCCAGCGATGCGTTTGAAGTCGCATCGTGAGTGGTCGGATTTGAGAAGCTCCGCCGAGATGTTGGGGGGTTTCAAGGATTGACGGCGAAGATGCGAGATGCATCGTCATAAATCGAGATATGTCTCGATGGTTCAAGAAGTTGACCAAAAGGCCGTGTTACTTTTCTCGTAGATTCAAGAAGGTGGCCGAAGTTGTTAGAAAATTTGAGAAGGTAAGCCAGAGGGCGAGGGAAGTTGGCCAAATTGCCCTTGACCGTTGGAGTGAAAATCGAGGTCTCAACGCGTGGTGGGCTATTTGTGTAATGGCATAAATGCCCACTCAAAAAGATAAGGGACTCGTACACTCCTGGTTGGTAACACTTCCCCCCTTTGAGCCGTGATGTCCTGGTGCCCGTACAGATGTGGCCTGGTAACGGCGGTAATAGCCGTCGATTGGGTGATCGACGTCTCGAAGGTTGTCGTAGGGTTCCCAACAATTATGCGCGATGTCGTAGCCATGCCAGTTGACAGGATATTCTGTTGTCTTGCCTCGTTGTCAATGGCCAAGGATGTCCTCGATGACGTATAAGGTGTCCTTGTCCACTTGTGCAAGAGGAGGGGGAGGGACATCCCTGCCGAAGTTCTCTCTGGGGTCTTGGTAGTGCTTGAGTCTGTTGATACGAAATACCGGATGAATGTGCAGCTTTGAGTCGTGCAACCACAGGGGGTTTGCATGCGCTCGATCTCAAACGTTCCAAACCATCAGGGTTCAAGCTTCGAACAATCCACTCCGTGGAGTTTGATGTTGTTCCAGCTGAGAAGAACTTTGTCACCAGCGACGGAAACATCGTCGCTGCAATATCGGTCAGCTGCTCTTTTCATCGTCGCTTGCGTCTTTGCAAGTGTCTGCCGTATTTCCTCCGAGATGGTGGAGAATTCGCGACGTTGGATATCAACCGCAAGAATGTTGTTGTTGCTATGTAGTCCAGCGGGTGTTGCGGAAAGTTTGCCATACAACACTTCAAATAGAATTTTACCTAGTGCAGTGGAGATCACCAAATTATATGTGATTTTGTCTCTTGGGAGTTTTTTTGCCCAATCCGTCCCATGAGGTTCGCATAATGTTCGAAGAAGTTGCTCGAGCATTTAATTGGTCCGCTCAGTTTGGCCGCCAGTTTGAGGAGGGAACGCCATTGAAAGCTGGATCCGATTGCCGTAGCAAGTCATCAGTTGAGGAGGAGGAGGAGGAGGAGGAGGAGGAGGAGGAGGAGGAGGAGGAGGAGGAGGAGGAGGAGGAGGAGGAGGAGGAGGGGG
>SZWC01013380.1:37237-48255 GCA_023375785.1 Penium margaritaceum | reverse complement strand
CCCTGCTTCCCACTTCGCCAGGACACTGCAGTGCCTCCAATGAGAAAGATGTAGCCGGTGCGGCTCTTGCCGTCTGGACTCCACGCCCAGTCACTGTCTGTGTACCCATCTAGCACAACTGACACCTGTTCGCGAAAGCACAGGCCGATGCGTGCGGTGGACAGGATGTAGCGCACACACCGGACTGCAGCCTCCAATGTTCGCTGGCGTGGAGCCTGCGAGAACTGGGCGAGCAGGTTGACAGTGAAGGCAATGTCGGGCCGTGTCGTGGTGGCCAAGTACATGAGCGAGCCGATGACTCGCAGGTACAAGGTCACATCGACTGGCTCCCCCAGGTCAACTGGGTCATCCACCTTCAGGGCGGCCTGCCCCTCAGGGGTCATGGGCGTGGAGGCCGTGCGAACGGCTGCAAGGAGGTCGGCAAAGCGCTCCCCCACAGTCTCTGCGTAGCGTCTCTGATGGACACGGAGTGTGCGGCGGACGCGCACGATCTCCATCCCCAAAAAGACAGAGGCCTCACCAAGGTATTTCATCTTGTAGGCCGAGGTGAGAACGGCCTTGGCAGCGTTCACTGCTCCCAGGTCGGGCGAGACGATCAGAAGATCGTCCACGTAGACGAGGATGGCAGCGAGTGGTGTTGGAAACTGTGCGAGGGACAGAGATGGGTCAGCATCGCTCTGAATGTACCCAACGTGCTGGTGATCTCCTGATTCTAGCAACGAGGTGACTGTTTCTGGCCGTACAAGGCCTTTCGCAGCCGGTACACGCGACCGGTACCATCCTCGAAGCTGGGTGGCTGGACCATGTAGATCTCCTCCTCAAGGTCCCCGTTCAGAAACACGTTGTTGACATCCATCTGGTGTAGTTCCCAGTCGTGCTGTGCCACCTGGCTCAGCAGAGCGAGCGTGGTCGTCATTCGACCAACAGGAGCAAAGGTCTCGGTGTAGTCCACGCCTGGGACCTGAGAGAACCCTTTTGTTGTCAGGCGCGCTTTGTAGCGTTCCACAGTGCCGTCTGGTTTTAGCTTCTTGCGGAGAACCCACTTGGTCTTGATGGCCTTGCGGTTCTTCGGCAAGTCCACCAGCTCAAAGACGCCATGCTCTCGGATGGCATCGAGCTCAGCCTGGCAGGCAGCGCGCCACTGCTCAGCGTCTGGGGCTGACAGGGCCTCTGGTAGGCTGGTGGGATCAGGAGACAGCACTGGCGCACTGCGTGTAGCCAGGGCATACGCTGTAGAGGGAGAGTCGACCTTCACCATGGACTCAGCGGTGTCACGAGCCAGACCGCGCTCATGAGCAAGTAGTGCCATACCAGTGGCACAGCCAGGGTGAACTTCAGCAAGACCGTGAGCACTCAGGCCGAGGGCCTTCGTGCCCGGGTCACTGCTGACGACGCTGCGCGTGGGACGAGGGCGGAGACGTCCGCCGGGTGCCCGTGTGTAGGGGTCCGACGGGGTGGGAGCAGTGAGCGCCGTTGACTCACACGCCGGTGTGGACTCCACGGCAGGCGCACCACTCGAGGCTGGCGTGGCCCCAACAGCTGGGGGCGGGCCCACGGCAGACGGAGGCGCGTCCGCGGCCGGAGGCAAGGGCGGCTCAGAGCCAGACACGGATGCGGACGCAGGGTCAGTCTGAGCCTTAGATGCGGACGCAGGCGCAGGTTCAGGCAGAGCCTCAGACGCGAAGGCAGACTCAGACGGAGACTTAGACGTGGGCGAGAGCGGAGAGTCGGGGGCAGAGGACGGGGCGAGGCTGGGGGTACCGGTGGGCACAACCGCTGGGGACAGCCCCGGGGGTGCCGGCGACGGAGTGACCGCACTGGACGGGGGCACTGTGCCAACCGTGCCAGGAGCCTCCCCCACACTACGGGGTCCGGAACACCCAGGGTTATGATCAGTACGCAGAGCGTGGATGCGAGCAAGGTCGCGGAAGGCGAGATGCTCGAAGAAGAGAGCGTCACGGGACTCCACGATGCGACGTCGCTTAGGGTCCCAGAACCGCCAGGCCTTCAACCGCGAGGCGACGCCAACGAAGGCGCAGATGCGGCCCCGCGGAGAGAGCTTGCTTCCCCGTTGCTCTGGTGTGAAACAGACGCAGGCAAGGGCGCCCCAGACACGGGCCAGGCGCAGGTCCGCGCGACGCCCGTACCACAGTTCGTAGGGCGTGCGGTGACCTGGGAGGGGGCCGTGGGGAATGCGGTTCCAGACCCAGGTCATGTACGCCATGCCCTCGAAGGCAAAGGCCTCAGGCATGGCGCTGTCCGCNGGTGTGAACCAGACGCAGGCAAGGGCGCCCCAGACACGGGCCAGGCGCAGGTCCGCGCGACGCCCGTACCACAGTTCGTAGGGCGTGCGGTGACCTGGGAGGGGGCCGTGGGGAATGCGGTTCCAGACCCAGGTCATGTACGCCATGCCCTCGAAGGCAAAGGCCTCAGGCATGGCGCTCTCCGCACGCATGGCGCGGACTGCATCCTCCATGGTGCGGTTCCAGCGCTCGGAGACACTGTTCTGCTGGGGGGTGGCGGGGGCGGAGAGGTCGTGGAAGACGCCGAGCTCGGTGAAGGAGCAAGCCATGTCACCGAGATACTCGCCGCCGCGGTCCGAGCGAAAGGTCTGGAGGCGGTAGGGAGACTGGCGCTCGTCCATGACCAGCCAGATGCGGACGGCAACGGTGGCATCGCTCTTCTGTCGCAAACTGTAGACCCAACGCATGCGCGTGAAGTCATCAGTCAACGTCAGGACGTAGCGATCGCGGTCCTCCTGAAACTCGACAGGGAGCGGACCCATGAGGTCGGAGTGGGACAAGCTCCAAGGGCCGACGAGCCATGGAAACAGACGCAGGATAGGTGGACCGATGCATTTTGCCTTCAGCATAGGCCAGGCAGTCGATCGTGGACGGCGCCTCGAAGGACGCCGCATCAAGACCGAGAGCTGAGTGCGGATCAGTCTGTCGACTGCCCCCAGGTGCACATGACAGAGGCGTCGATGCAGGAGACGGTGATGCTCGTGGGACAGAGCACCAGTGACGAAGACACGGGCAGTGGGAGACGGAGGCAAAGGGGGTGCACTCGCACATGACCCAGAGATGTGATACAGATCATCATCGACCGTCCCACTGAGGACAGTCTCCTAGGGGTCACGCACAAAGATGCGAGCATCGGCAGCGGTGTGCGTAACACCCAGGCCCATCTTGGTGGAAGCACGGACAGACAGCAGACTGAGTTCCAGATCAGGGACAAAGAGGACGTCGGAGATGTAAACGGGACCAGCGGTTCCGGTGAACTGCACAACCCCAACACCCTGGACAGGGACCTCATGGCCAGGTGCAGTGCGAACAGAGCGAACAGTGCCAACAGGGTGCAGGACGACGAAGGCATCACGGCGACACGTCATGTGGTGGGTGTTGCCAGAGTCAACGACCAAGGTGGCGACGGTGACATGCGTACAAGGGGCTACGTGGCACTCGGCAACGGAGCAAGGCGCGGCAGCAGGACGCTCAGCGGCGGACACGACAAGGCGACCAGCAGAGCGCACATGAGAGTTGTACAGCCAAGACACATCATCGGGTCCGTCATGCACACACGGCTGGGCATGGGAACCACCAGAGGCATCATCACGAGGTGACACAGATAGTACACAGGCAGTGGGACCCCTCGACTTAGTCAATTCACTCGCACCTCCCTGAGATGAGCGCAGGGCGAGAAGCTGGTACAGCTCGATGATCGTCCTGTCGCGTTCTGCGAGTGTCTGGTCGCGGGGATCCGTGGGGGAGCCGGCTGTGGCAGCGGACTCCTCTGGGACGGCTGCGGTAGTGGCGGCGGAGCGGGCGGTCGCACCGGACGTCTGGCGCATGCGCGCCTCGTGTGCCTGCTGCAGTCCACGGGTGACCTTGGCCCAGCCCAACGGGCGGCCTGTCAGACGAGTGCAGTCGGGATAGCGGTGGTCACCTCGGCAGTTGAAGCACATGAGCCGACGGCTCGTTGTGCTTCCGAAGCCGCTGCTGCCACTCCTGCTGCTGCTGCTGCCGTCGCTGCTGCTGCTGCTGCTGCGGCTGACACTGCTGATGCTGGTGCTGCTGCTGGTCCCGCCGTTGGAACCACCACCTGACGATTTGCGGCCCTTCCTTCCCTGAACTGGGGCTGCTGTAGTTGTAGACAGCGGGGAAGGGGATGCGGCGACAACTGCAGCGGAAGCGGTGCTGCGTCGAGCGCGGTTCACGGCGTCCATGCCGGCGACCTCCAGGAAGTGGATGGTGGCCCAGCGCAGCAGGGTCCTGTCACTCGCCATGTCGCGAAGCAGGGTCTGGTCGAAGTTGCTGAAGATGCGCACGTAGTCAGGGTGAATGCTGTAGAGGATGATCTGGAGTGTGGGGTACTGCACAGGGGCATCGTCTCCCAGTTCCTCGTACAGCTGGATCGCCGGCGCCAGTAGTCAGCTGCAGACTCCTAAGCAGTCTGGCAGAGGGAGTTGAAGTCTGCGAGGCGCTGGGACGTCAGGGCCAGGGTGGCGCCCTCAAAGAGAGTGACAGCCAGGGCCCACGCATCGTGAGGGTTAGCACCTGAGCCGGTCAGCGGATCGCCAAGGAACCGACTGGAATCCTTGGTGAAGTCTTGGGCGGCCTTCATCAGACCGGAGGCGGCGCGGACCGCCATCTGCGTCTGGACGGGGTCAGACGCCTGGTAATGGGTGAGGTAGTAGGCGAGGACTCCCTCGCTCATGGCCCACATGCGAAAGCGCGGCTCCCAAGATTTGTAGTCGTTCCCAGCCCGGAAGATGGGAGGGTCCGACTCAAACCACTTCGGTGGCTTGACCGTTGGTAGAGCGACTGCTGGAGCCATCACAAGACCCGGCATAGAGGAGGAAACCCCCTTGCCCAGGCGGGCCCGCAAAGCCAGCTCCTCAAAGCTCAGAGGGCGGCAAGACGAGCTCAGGCCGGCGTTGGCGCTGGAGCTCGTGCCCTGGAGGACGGCACTGGCCTCACGCGCTCTACGGCGTGCCTCCAGACGGATGAGGTGTGCTCGCAGCAGCTCCTCCTCATCCTCCTCGTCAGAGTCGGAGAGGGTCTCTGCAACCTCATCTGCATTGCCGACGGGGGCGAGGTGATTCTCGCTCGGGTCTGCTGACGGGTGCTGTTGCTGCTGCTGGTCCTGCTGCTGCTGGGGCAGTAGGCCTCTGATCAGATCCTGCAGCTCAGCGACCTGCTTCGTCAGAGTATTGCGACTCTCCGCCTGTAGGTCAGCCAACGCGCGCACTTGGCGCGCCAATGTCGTCGGGCTCGGCGGCCGCTGTTGCTGTTGCTGTTGTAGCGGCTGCTGCTGCTGCTGCATCGGCTGCTGCTGTCGCTGCTGATGCTGCTGCTGCTGCTAGTGCTGCAGCTGTTGTAGAGGCTGTTGCTGATGATGCTGCTGCTGCTGTTGCTACTGCTGCTGTTGCTGCGGCTGCTGCCGTTGTGGTGATGATGGCGGTGCCCGGCGTTGGCCGCTGACGGAGCTGCCCTCGGCAGCTACATCGGTGTTGGAGCTGGCGGGGGTTTACTTCGGCATGATGACTGGTTGCTCCCTCCTCCTTTTTTTTGTTTTGTGTTACTTCCGCGGCACACTGTCGCGGAACGCCTCCGCGGAACTCCTCCGCGGAACGTCTCTTTGCGGAACGCCTCCGCGGAACTCCTCCGTGGAACTTCTCCCCCTCCGCGGTATGCCTCACCGCGGAAGTTGACCGCGGGATTACCGTGGGTTATTTCAGACTGAGCACGATGGACTGGGTTGCGTTTGGCGCGGAGCCCAGCGGGGTGACCCGAGTTGCCACCGCGGTTGCGCTGGTGCGGAACGCGTCGGAGTGCGTCGAGCTGTCGGGCCCACCGTCAGTGCGTTCTGCGACCACCGCACGGGTGTCGCGACTGGCGACCGGTGGTTCGCCGCGGAACGCGCGCGGACTTGCGGTCGCCCCAGCACAGTGGGACACCGTCGTGGCTGTTCCAGGACCGCCGCGCCGCTGAGTGGCTGCGGCGGAACGCCGCGGATCGGTGCAACACCGCGGAGCTGTCGCGGTACCGTCACCGCGGAGTGACGGCGTCGGAACAAGGCGTGCGGCGGCGGTAGGTCCGCGGCACCGTCGGCGGGTTCCGTTGCGGCTGCGGAGCTGCTGCGTCCGCTGCGGAGGCCTAGTCGCCGCGGAACACCGCGGAGTTTTCGCGGAACGGCTGCTGCTGTCGCGGAACGACCGCGGAGCTGCCGCGGATATGTTAAAAAAACGGTGGGAACGGTGATGGGTCCTCCCAAGACCTCTCGCGGAGACAGAGGGCGCTGCTGTTGCTGCTACTCAAGGCAACGTCTGCAGTCGCTCACTGCCACTACGGTTGCTGCGTCTCTGCTGTGCAGCTGTGCGAGCACTGGCTCGTCGCTCTGATACCATGAGAGACAGCTTCCTAGCATTGCTGTCGCTGGCGTGGCAGTACAAGCCAGCTGGCTAACTCACTAGCACACACAGGTGGAGGTGAGAACAGCAAGGGGTTGGCTAGGGACACAAACACAAGTGTCAGAAGCTGCAAAAGTTGAAATATGCAGAGAGAGGTGACAACTGAGGTCTGAGCAACCTAAATAGTGTCACGGACCTAGTGCACACACACGCGGCGCAGAAGGGCGCTATTTTGTAGCGGGACAAAACAGTGGCAGAAACACAGTTATGGCCATAGTTCCCTGCAGACACGTCAGAACGACGAGCCGTTTGAACCAGAACGGCCGCATCGACGAGATTCGCGTCCTGATAGGCTGTACGTCTACGTGCTGTGACACAACACGAATCTTAAAACCACGGAAGTTTTTTGGACGTCCATTGCCGCCAGCCTTCTGCCACCGTTGCCAGTCTCAAGAATCTGCACGTGAATGGACATGAGCCGAGGGGACACCGTAAGCTGTGTACGACACACACGACAATCTTCACACTAAGGTATTTTTCAACAAGGTAGAAATTGTTATGTTTGAAGAGGAAGTCTTGAATGGAAACAATCCCTTACGACAGCATGACACATGACAAAAATCCTGAAAAAAAGCTTCCAAAACACTGGTCTGTAGAATGCAACCTGTTGTATAAGCCCTTTACCCCCGTTCAACAATTTTCGCCTCATGAAATACCCGGCAAGGGACAGCTCTCTTGAAAGAAGAAGAAGGAAATGCCTAGGCAGCAGGTTGGGGCAGCAGCGTTGTTGATGCAGCGTGCGGGCTTCCACGCTCGTTGCTTAAGTCAGCTGCCCCCTCAGTCTGCTGCTCTAGAGTCTAAGTCTGGAAGCTCTGGGTTTGTTACTCAGAAATGCGCCCGCCAGTGTTAGCGTCAGAAAGCAGCTGAAAACTGCAAGTGACTGATTAGGAATGAAGAATGAACAACAATGGGAGAACCCTCCAAGTTCTAGGCCCCTCCCAGCTCTGTAGAGCTTGTTACTCAGCTAACCGGCCAATCAGGAAATAGACCTATTTTCTGGCAGGCAGGTTTTCTCGGTGAGCCCTACCAGACAGCCGACAGCCCAAAACCTGGGCGTCGTCCGTTTTGCCTGAAAACTGGACCATACCATAATACCGACGCTGCGAACGCAGTCGTGCGGTCAGAAACAGCTAGAAAAAATGTAGCAAGGAGTTATGGCTGCCCGAACCCAGGCAGTGCCTACGATGGTCCATGATGCCGAACAGGGCCATGCAACATGCGACAAACACCCTAGGCAGAGCATGATGACGCAGACGCGATGGGACGCGCTGGACGCATGCAGACAGCAATTGTGGTGGCAACGACCGCCGGCAGCACGACCGCCGAGGAGGCCTGCCGATGGAGCTGAGCGCATCGCCGGAGAGAGGAGGCTCCAGCGAACTGCGAGAAGACCTCAGCGTGCGTCGGCTCCACCGGACGACACTCCATCAGCGTCAAGTCTCGCCGTCAGTCATCTGCACGCTGATGTACACAAGCCGGGAGGACACAACAGAGCACAATGAGAGATGCACAAAAACCAACACTCCCCCATGACTCACAGGCGTAGTGCACATGGGCGGACAGGGNACGACGCAACCACACACTCTCACACGCGCCTGATCCAAGAGCCACGTACTCAGCCTCAGCAGTGCTGCGTGCAATGCACCCCTGCTTGCCACTGCGCCAGGACACAGCCGTGCCGCCAACCAGAAAGATCCAGCCTGTGCGACTCTTAACGTCCGGACTGCCGGCCCAGTCGCTGTCAGTGTAGCCCACTGCGACAACAGACGGTTGACGGCGGAACATGAGACCTCGCCGAGGAGTCGAGACGACATAGCGCAGTACTCGGATCGCGGCCTCGTAGTGGAGGTGACGCGGCTCCTGAGAAAACTGGGCCAGGAGGTTGACGGCGAACGCGATGTCTGGACGTGTCGTCGTCTCCAGGAACATCAGTGACCTGATGACTCGCAGGTACGTGGTCACGTCAACTGGCTCCCCCACAACAGCTGGGTCACGACTCTTCAGCTTCACCTGGCCATCGGGCGACATGGATGAGGATGCGCTCGGCACGAGTGGCAGGTCCTCGGCGAAGCGAGTGGACAGAGTCTGCACATAAGCAGCCTGATGGACATGGAGAATGCCCTAAGATCATGCTCGAGCTCCATGCCCAGGAAGACTCGGGCAGACCCGAGATCCTTCATCTGGTAGGTGGCGTGTAGCAGGTCCTTGACGCGCTGGATGGCGGCCGTGTCTGGCGACGCAATGAGGAGGTCATCGACGTACACCAGAACAGCAGCGAAGGTCTGGCCTCGCGGACTGACAAACAGTGCAAGGTCCGCGGTGCTGCGCTGGAGCCCACCACGAAGGAGCGTGCTGCTGATCTCCTGGTTCCAGCACCGAGGCGACAACTTCAGGCCATAGAGGGCCTTACGCAGTTGCCACACTCTCCCGGTGCCATCGTCGAAGCCTGGTGGCTGCACCATGTAAAGCTCCTCACCCTCCAGTGAACCATGGAGAAAGGCGTTGCTCACATCCATCTGATGCAGCTCCCACCCATGCTGGGCGACCAGGCTGAAGAGCGCCCGGCTGGTGGAGAACCGGCCAACTGGGGCGAAGATCTGGTCATAGTCGACCCCAGGGACCTGGGCAAACCCCTTTGCAATGAGGCGGGCCTTGTACTTGTCCAAGGACCCGTCGGGTTTCCACAAGCGCCGAAAGACCCACTTGGCGCCGATGGCCTTCCGACTTGGAGGAAGATCGACGAGGTCGTACACGTGGTGCTGTCGAATATCAGCGAGCTCATCGGCGCAGGCAGCGTCCCAGTGTGCGGCCTCAAGAGAGGCTCGTGCCTCGCGCAAGGTGGCTGGGACCTACGGGCGTGCTGTGGAGCAGACTGAGAGAGCGTGTGCCTCTCGCGCCCCAGGTGGGATGCGCGCCAAGGCAGCCACGACAGCGTGCCGATGCTCGTGATGGAGCATGGCGTAGCCCAATGCGGAGCCCGGGTGCAGATCTGCGATGATGGCCGATGTGGTCAGGCCCAGGGCCTTGGTGCCAGGGTCCCCGCTCACGACCGTGGGAGTGGAGGAGGCACGGGGAGCCACGGGGGGTCGAGACGCTGTCGAGCGCGGTGCGACGGTCTGCACGCTCACCGACGGCCTGGGTCGGAGGCTGCCGCCGGGGCCACGTGTGTAGCGTGGCAAGGCGTGCGACCGCGCTGAGTCTGATGGGCCAGTGGAGGCGACTGGGGCTGTCGGCCCGGAGAGATCAGCGGACACGACGGGGGTTCCCGGCCCGGAGGGACCAGCAGACGCGACTGGGGCAGCTGGCCCGGAGGGACTAGCGGACGCGACTGGGGCAGCTGGCCCGGAGGGACCAGCGGACGCGACTGGGGAAGCTGGCCCGGAGGGACCAGCAGACGCGACTGGGGCAGCTGGCCCGGAGGGACTAGCGGACGCGACTGGGGCAGCTGGCCCGGAGGGACCAGCGGACGCGACTGGGGAAGCTGGCCCGGAGGGACCAGCGGACGCGACTGGGGAAGCTGGCCCGGAGGGACCGGCGGACGCGACTGGGGCAGCTGGCCCGGAGGGACCAGCGGACGCGACTGGGGCAGCTGGCCCGGAGGGACCAGCGGACGCGACTGGGGACGCTGGCCCGGAGGGACCAGCGGACGCGACTGGGGCAGCCGGCCCGGAGGGACCAGCGGACGCGACTGGGGCAGCTGGCCCGGAGGGACCAGCGGACGCGACTGGGGAAGCTGGCCCGGAGGGACCGGCGGACGCGAATGGGCCAGCTGGCCCGGAGGGACCAGCGGACGCGACTGGGGCAGCTGGCCCGGAGGGACCAGCGGACGCGACTGGGGACGCTGGCCCGGAGGGACCAGCGGACGCGACTGGGGACGCTGGCCCATAGGGACCAGCGGACGCGACTGGGGCAGCCGGCCCGGAGGGACCGAAAAATGTGTCACCCGGACGCGGTAGGACGGAGGACGGACTCACAAATCCCCCACGCGACGGGATAGACACAGACGAGCCGGAGCGAATGAGATCGCGAGGAAACAGGTCCTCGAAGAAGAGGGCATCCCGGGACTCGATGATGCAGTGCCGGGAGGGGTCCTAGAAGCGCCAGGCCTTGGACTGACGAGAGACACCGAGGAAGGTGCAGGGACGGCCGTGGGGGGCGAGCTTGCCGCCCTGCTGTGGGGCGGGCAGCCAGACAATGGCGACACAACCCCAGACGCGAGCGGGGCGGAGGTCAGCGCGCTGACCGCACCAATGCTGGTACGCCGTGGACTGACGGGGAAGGGGACCGTGGGGAATCCGGTTCCAGACCCAGGTCATGTAGGCCATGGCTTCAAAGTAGAAGCCCTCGGAGAGACCGGACTCGACACGCATGGTGCGGACGGCGTCGGCCATGGTCCGGTTCCACCGCTCGGAGACACCGTTCTGGGCGGGTATGTAGGGCGCCGAAGTCTCGTGGTGGATCCCGCGGGAGGCGAGGAAAGTCGTGGCCTCACCCATGTACTCGCCACCGCGATCGGAGCGAAAGCGGCGAAGGGAGCGGCCACACG
>SZWC01013380.1:0-14860 GCA_023375785.1 Penium margaritaceum | reverse complement strand
TGGAAGTTGGGTTGGAAGCTGGGTTGGAAGTTGGTTTGGAAGTTGGGTTGGAAGTTGGATTGGAAGTTGGGTTGGAAGTTGGGTTGGAAGTTGGGTTGAAATTTCGGTTGGAAAGGGGGCTGCAATTTGGGTTGGAAGTTGGGTTGGAAGTTGGGTTGGAAGTTGGGTTGGAAGTTGAGTTTGAAGTTGGGATGGAAGTTGGGATGGAAGTTGGGTTGGAAGTTGGGATGAAAGTTGGGACGGAAGTTGGGTTGAAAGTTGGGTTGGAAGTTGGGTTGGAAGTTGGGTTCAAAGTTGGGTTGGAGATTGGGTTGGAAGTTGGGTTGGAATTTGGGTTGGAAGTTGGGTTGGAAGTTGGGTTGGAAGTTGGGTTGGAAGTTGGGTTGAAAGTTGGGTTGGAATTTGAGTTCAAAGTTGGGATGGTCGTTAAGATGGAAGTTGGTTTGGAAGTTGGAAAGGAAGTTGGGATCGAAGTTGGGTTGGAAGTTGGGTTGGAAGTTGGGTTGAAAGTTGGGTTGGAATTTGAGTTCAAAGTTGGGATGGTCGTTAAGATGGAAGTTGGTTTGGAAGTTGGAAAGGAAGTTGGGATCGAAGTTGGGTTGGAAGTTGGGTTGGAAGTTGGGTTAGAAGTTGGGTTGGAAGTTGGGTTTGAAGTTGGGTTGGAAGTTGGGTTGGAAGTTGCGCTAGAAGTTGGGTTGGAAGTTGGGTTGGAAGTTGGGTTAGAAGTTGGGTTGGAAGTTGGGTTTGAAGTTGGGTTGGAAGTTGGGTTGGAAGTTGCGCTAGAAGTTGGGTTGGAAGTTGGGTTGGGAGTCGGGTTGGAAGTTGGGTTGAAAGTTGGGTTGGTCATTGGAATGGGTGTAATGTTGGAAGTTGTGTTGGAAGTTGGGTTGGAAGTTAAGTTGGAATTTGAGTTCGAAGTTGGGATGGAAGTTGGGATGGAAGTTGGGTTGGAAGTTGGGTTGGAAGTTGGGCTGACAGCTGGGTTGGAAGATGGGTTGGAAGTTGGGTTGGAAGTTGGGTTGGAAGTTGGGTGGTTGGAAGTTGGGTTGAAAGCTGGGTTGCTTGTTGGGTTGAAAGTTGGGTTGGAAGTTGGGTTAAAATTTGGGTTGGAAGTTGGGTTGGAAGTTGGGTTGGAAGTTGTGTTGGAAGTTGGGTTGGAAGTTGGGTTGAAATTTGGTTTGTAAGTTGGGTTGGAAGTTGGGTTGAAAGTTGGGTCAGAAGCTTGGTTGGAAGCTGGGTTGGATGTTGGGTTGAGAGTTGGGTTGGAAATTGGGTTTTAAGCTGGGTTGGAAGTTGGGTTGGATGTTTGGTTGGAATTTGGGTTGGAAGTTTGGTTGGAAGTTGGCATGGAAGTTGGGATGGAAGTTGGGTTGGAAGTTGGGTTGGAAACTAGGTTGGAAGTTGGGTTGGAAGCTGGGTTTGAAGTTTGGTTTGAAGTTTGGTTAAAAGTTGGGTTGGATGTTGGGTTTGAAGTTGGGATATATGTTGGCTTGGAAGGCGGGTTGAAAGTTGGGATGGAAGTTGGGCTGGAAGTTGTGTTGGAAGTTGTGTTGGAAGTTGGGTTGGAAGTTGTGTTGGAAGTTGGGTTGAAAGTTGGGTTGGACGTTAGGTTGGATGTAGGGTTAGAAGTTGGGTTGGAAGTTAAGTTGGAAGTTGAGTTCGAAGTTGGGATGGAAGTTGGGATGGAAGTTAGATTGGAAGTTAGGCTAGAAGATGGGTTGGAAGTTGGGTTGGATGTTGGGTCTGAAGTTGGGTTGCAAGTTTTGTTGGAAGTTGGGTTGGAAGTTGGTTTGGAAGTTGGGTTGGAAGTTGGGATGGAAGTTGGGATGGAAGTCGGGTTGGATGTTGGATTCGAATTTGGGTTGGAATTTGGGTTGGAAGTTAAGATGGAAGTTCGGTTGGAAGTTGGGTTGGAATTTTGAGTGGAAGTTGGGATGGAGATTGGGTTGGAAGTTGGGTTGAAAGTTGGGATGGAAGTTCATTTAGAAGTTGGGTTGGAAGTTGGGTTGGAAGTTGGGATGGAGATTGGGTTGGAAGTTGGGTTGAAAGTTAGGTGCAAAGCTGAGTTGGAAGTTGGGATGGAAGTTGGGTTGGAAGTTGGGTTGGAAGTTGGGATGGAAGTTCGGTTGGAAGTTGGGTTGGAAGTTGGGTTGGAATTTGGGATGGAGATTGGGTTGGAAGTTGGGTTGAAAGTTGGGTTGGAAGTTGAGTTGGAAGTTGGGTTGGAATTTTGGTTGGACGTTGAGTTCGAAATTGGCTTGGAAGTTGGAATGGAATTTGGGTTGGAAGTTGGGTTGGAAGTTGGGTTGGAAGCTGGGTTGGAAGTTGGGTTGGATGTTGGGTTGGAAGTTAGGTTGGAAGTTGAGTTGGATGTTGGGTGGGAAGTTGGGATGGAAGTTAGGTTGAAAGTTGGGTTGGAAGTTGGGTTGAAAGTTGGGATGGAGATTGGGCTGGAAGTTGGCTTGGATGTTGGAATGGAAGTTGGGTTGGAAGTTGGGATGGAAGTTGGGTTGGAAGTTTGGTCGGAAGTTGGGTTGGAAGTTGGGTTGGAAGTTGGGTTGGAAGTTGGGTTGGAATTTGGGTTGGAAGTTGGGTTGGAAGTTGGGGTGGAAGTTGAGTTGGAAGTTGGGATGGAAGTTGGGTTTGAAGTTGGGTTGGAAGTTGGGTTGGAGTTGGTTTGGAAGTAGGGTTGGAAGTTGGATTGGAAGTTGGGTGGGATGTTGGGTTTAAATTTGGGTTGGAATTTGGGTTGGAAGTTGGGTTGGAATGTGGGTTGGAAGTTGAATTGGACGTTGGGTTGGAAGTTGGATTGGAAGTTGGGTTGGAAGTTGGGTTGGAAGTTGGGTTGCAAGTTGGGTTGGAAGTTGAGTTCGAAGTTGGGATGGAAGTTGGGATGGAAGTTGGGTTGGAAGTTAGGATGGAAGTTGTGATGGAAGTTGGGTTGAAAGTTGCGTTGTAGGTTGGGTGGGAAGTTGCGCTGGAAGTTGGGTTGGAAGTTGGGTTGGATGTTGGGTTGGAAGTTGGGTTGAACGTTGGGATGGAAGTTGGGTTGGCAATTGGGTTGGAAGTTGGGTTGGAAGTTGGGTTGGAAGTTGGGTTGGAAGTTGGGTTGGAAATTGGGTTTGAAGTTGTGCTAGAAGTTAGGGTGGAAGTTGGGTTGGGAGTTTGGTTGGAAGTTGGGTTGGAAATTTGGTTGGACACTAGGCTGGAAGTTGGGTTGGAAGTTGGGTTGAAAGTTGGGTTGGAAGTTGAGTAGGAAGTTTGGATGGAAGTTGGGATGGAAGTTGCGTTGGAAGTTGGGATGGAAGTTGGGTTGGAAGTTGGGTTGGAAGTTGGGTTGGAAGTTGAGATTAAAGTAAGGTTGGAAGTTGGGTTGGAAGTTGGGTTGGAAGTTGGGTTGGAAGTTGGGTTGGAAGTTGGGTTGGAAGTTGGGTTGGAAGTTGGGTTGGAAGTTGGGTTGGAAGTTGGGTTGGAAGTTGGGTTGGAAGTTGGGATGGAAGTTGGGTTGGAAGTTGGGTTGGAAGTTGGGTTGGAAGATGGGTTCGAAGTTGGGTTGGAAATTGGTTTGGTAGTTGGGTTGGAAGTTGGGTTTGAAGTTGGGTCGGACGTTGGGTTAAAATTTGGATTGGAAGTTGGGTTGGAAGTTGCATTGGAAGCTGGATTGGAAGTTGGGTTGGGAATTGGGTTTGAAGTTGGGTTGGAAGTTGGGTTGGAAGTTGGGATGGAAGTTGCGTTGGAAGTTGGGATGAAGGTTGGGATGGAAGTTAGGTTGGAAGTTCGGTCGGAAGTTGTGTTGGACGTTGGGTTGGACATTGGGTTGGAAGATGGGTTGGAAGTTGGGTTGGAAGTTGGGTTGGATGTTGGGTTGGATGTTGGGTTGGATGTTGGGTTGGACGTTGGGTTGGAAGTTGGATTGGCAGTTGGGCTGGAAGTTGGGTTAGAATTTGGGATAGATTTTGGGTTGGAAGTTGGGTTGGAAGTTGGAATGGAAGTTGGGTTGGAAGTTGGGTTGGCAGTTCGGATGGAAGTTGGGTTGGAAGTTGGGTTGGAAGTGGGTTGGATGTTGGGTTGGAAGATGGGTTGGAAGTTGGGTTTTTTGTTGGGTTGGAAGTTGGGTTTGATGTTGGGTTGGAAATTGGGTTGGAAGTTGGGTTGGAAGTTGGGTTGGACGTTGGGTTGGAAGTTGGATTGGAAGTTGGGTTGGAAGTTGGATTGGAAGTTGGGTTGGACGTTGGGTTGGAAGTTGGGATGGAAGTTGGGATGGACGTTGGGTTGGAAGTTTGGATGGAAATTGGGTTGGAAGTTGGGTTGGATGTTGGGTTAGAAATTGGGTTGGATGTTGGGTTGGAAGTTGGGTTGAAAGTTGGGCTGGAAGTTAGGATGGAAGTTGGGTTGGAAGTTGGGTTGGCAGTTGGGTTGGAAGTTGGGTTGGAAGTGGGGTTGGAAGTTGGGTTAGAAGTTGGGTTGGAAGTTGGGTTGGATGTTGGGTTAGAAATTGGGTTGGATGTTGGGTTGGAAGTTGGGTTGAAAGTTGGGCTGGAAGTTAGGATGGAAGTTGGGTTGGAAGTTGGGTTGGCAGTTGGGTTGGAAGTTGGGTTGGAAGTGGGGTTGGAAGTTGGGTTAGAAGTTGGGTTGGAAGTTGGGTTGGATGTTGGGTTAGAAATTGGGTTGGATGTTGGGTTGGAAGTTGGGTTGAAAGTTGGGCTGGAAGTTAGGATGGAAGTTGGGTTGGAAGTTGGGTTGGCAGTTGGGTTGGAAGTTGGGTTGGAAGTGGGGTTGGAAGTTGGGTTAGAAGTTGGGTTGGAAGTTGGGTTGGATGTTGGGTTAGAAATTGGGTTGGATGTTGGGTTGGAAGTTGGGTTGAAAGTTGGGCTGGAAGTTAGGATGGAAGTTGGGTTGGAAGTTGGGTTGGCAGTTGGGTTGGAAGTTGGGTTGGAAGTGGGGTTGGAAGTTGGGTTAGAAGTTGGGTTGGAAGTTGGGTTGGATGTTGGGTTAGAAATTGGGTTGGATGTTGGGTTGGAAGTTGGGTTGAAAGTTGGGCTGGAAGTTAGGATGGAAGTTGGGTTGGAAGTTGGGTTGGCAGTTGGGTTGGAAGTTGGGTTGGAAGTGGGGTTGGAAGTTGGGTTAGAAGTTGGGTTGGAAGTTGGGTTGGATGTTGGGTTAGAAATTGGGTTGGATGTTGGGTTGGAAGTTGGGTTGAAAGTTGGGCTGGAAGTTAGGATGGAAGTTGGGTTGGAAGTTGGGTTGGCAGTTGGGTTGGAAGTTGGGTTGGAAGTGGGGTTGGAAGTTGGGTTAGAAGTTGGGTTGGAAGTTGGGTTGGATGTTGGGTTAGAAATTGGGTTGGATGTTGGGTTGGAAGTTGGGTTGAAAGTTGGGCTGGAAGTTAGGATGGAAGTTGGGTTGGAAGTTGGGTTGGCAGTTGGGTTGGAAGTTGGGTTGGAAGTGGGGTTGGAAGTTGGGTTAGAAGTTGGGTTGGAAGTTGGGTTGGATGTTGGGTTAGAAATTGGGTTGGATGTTGGGTTGGAAGTTGGGTTGAAAGTTGGGTTAGAAGTTGGGTTGGAAGTTGGGTTGGATGTTGGGTTTGAAGTTGGGTTGGAAGTTGGGTTGGAAGTTGGGTTAGAAATTGGGTTGGAAGTTGGGTTGGATGTTGGGTTAGAAATTGGGTTGGATGTTGGGTTGGAAGTTGGGTTGGAAGTTGGGTTGGAATTTGGGTTGGACGTTGGGTTGGAAGTTGGGTTGGAAGTTGGGTTGGAAGTTGGGATGGAAGTTGGGTTGGAAGTTGCGTTGGAAGTTGGGATAAAAGATGGGTTGGAAGTTGGGTTGGATGTTGGGTTGGATGTTTGGTTGGAAGTTGGGTTGGACGTTGGGTTTGAAGTTTGATTGGAAAATGGGCTGGAAGTTGGGCTGGAAGTTGGGTTGGAAGTTGGCTTGGAAGTTGGGATGGAAGTTGGGTTGGAAGTTGGGTGGGAAGTTGGTATGGAAGTTGGGTTGGAAGTTGGGTTGGAAGCTGGGTTGAAAGTTGGGTTGGAAGCTGGGTTGAAAGTTGGGTTTTATGTTGGGTTGGATGTTGGGTTTGATGTTGGGTTGAAAATTGGGTTGGAATTTGGGTTAGTAGTCGGGTTGGACGTTGGGTTGGAAGTTGGATTGGAAGTTGGGTTGGAAGTTGGATTGGAAGTTGGGTTGGAAGTTGGATTTGAAGTTGGGATGGAAACTGGGATGGAAGTTGGGTTGGAAGTTGGGATGGAAGTTGGGATGGAAGTTGGGTTGGAAGTTAGGTTAAAAGTTGGGTTGGAAGTTGGGTTGGAAGTTGGGATGGAAGTTGGGTTGGAAGTTGGGCTGGAAGTTGGGTTGGAAGTTGGGTTGGAAGTTGGGTTGAAAGATGGGTTGGAAGTTGGGTGGGAAGATAGGGTGGATTTTGGGTTGAATGTTGTGTTGGAAGTTGGGTTCGACGTTGGGTTGGAAGTTTGATCGGTAGTTGGGTTGGAATTTGGGTTGGAAGTTTGGTTGGAAGTTTGATTGGATGTTGGGATGGAAGTTGGGATGGAAGTTGGGTTGGTAGTTGGGTTGGAATTTGGGTTTGGAAGTTGGGTTGGAAGTTGGGTTGGAAGTTGGGTTTGATGTTGGGTTGGAATTTGTTTTGGAAGTTGGGTTGGAAGTTGGGTTGGACGTTGGGTTGGAAGTTGGATTGGAAGTTGGGTTGGAACTTGGATTAGAAGTTGGGTTGAAAGTTGGGTTGGAAGTTGGGTTGGAAGTTGGGATGGAAATTGGGATGGAAGTTGGTTGGATGTTGGGATGGAAGCTGGGTTGGAAGTTGAATTGGAAGTTGGGTTGAAAGTCGGGTTGAATGTTGGGTCGGAAGTTGGGTTTGATGTTGGGTTAGAAGTTGGGTTGGAAGTTGGGTTGGAAGTTGGGTTGGTAGTTGGGTTGGAAGTTGGGTTGGAAGTTGGGTTGGAAGTTGGGTTGGAAGTTGGGTTGGAAGTTGGGTTGGAAGTTGGGTTGGAAGTTGGATTGCAAGTTGGGTTAGAAATTGGGTTGGAAGTTGGGTTGGAAGTTGGGTTTGATGTTGGATTGGAAGATGAGTTGGAAGTTCGGTTGGAACTTGGGTTGGACGTTGGGTTGGAAGTTGGGATGGAAGTTTGGTTGGAAGTTGGGATGGAAGTTGGGATAAAAGTTGGGTTGGAAGTTGGGATGGAAGTTGCGTTGGAGGTTGGGTTGGAAGTTGGGTTGGACGTTGGGTTTGAAGTTGGGTTGGAAGTTCAGTTTGAATTTGGGATGGAAGTTGGAATGGAAGTTGGGTTGGATGTTGGGTTGGAAGATGGTTTGGAAGTTGGGTTGGAAGTTGTGTTGGAAGTTGGGTTGAAAGTTGGGTTGGAAGTTGGGATGGAAGTTTGGTTGGAAGTTGGGATGGAAGTTGGGATAGAAGTTGGGTTGGAAGTTCGGTTGGAAGTTGGGTTGGAAAATGCGTTGGAGGTTGGGTTGGAAGTTGGGTTGGAAGTTGGGTTTGAAGTTGGGTTGGAAGTTGAGTTCGAATTTGGGATGGAAGTTGGAATGGAAGTTGGGTTGGAAGTTGGGTTGGAAGATGGTTTGGAAGTTGGGTTGGAAGTTGGGTTGGAAGTTGGGTTGAAAGTTGGGTTGGAAGTTAGGTTGGAAGTTGGGTTGGAAGTTGGGTTGGAAGCTGGATTGGAAGTTGGGTTGGATGTTGGGTTGGATGTTGGGTTGGAAGATGGGTTGGAAGTTGGGTTGGAAGTCGGGTTGGATGTTGGGTTGGAAGGTGGGGTTGATGTTGGGTTGGAAGTTGGGTTGAAAGTTGGATTGGAAGTTGGGTTGGAAGGTGGGTTGGAAGTTGGGTTGAAAGTTGGATTGGAAGTTGGGTTGGAAGGTGGGTTGGAAGTTGGGTTGAAAGTTGGATTGGAAGTTGGGTTGGAAGGTGGGTTGGAAGTTGGGTTGAAAGTTGGATTGGAAGTTGGGTTGGAAGGTGGGTTGGAAGTTGGGTTGAAAGTTGGATTGGAAGTTGGGTTGGAAGGTGGGTTGGAAGTTGGGTTGAAAGTTGGATTGGAAGTTGGGTTGGAAGGTGGGTTGGAAGTTGGGTTGAAAGTTGGATTGGAAGTTGGGTTGGAAGGTGGGTTGGAAGTTGGGTTGAAAGTTGGATTGGAAGTTGGGTTGGAAGGTGGGTTGGAAGTTGGGTTGAAAGTTGGATTGGAAGTTGGGTTGGAAGGTGGGTTGGAAGTTGGGTTGAAAGTTGGATTGGAAGTTGGGTTGGAAGGTGGGTTGGAAGTTGGGTTGAAAGTTGGATTGGAAGTTGGGTTGGAAGGTGGGTTGGAAGTTGGGTTGAAAGTTGGATTGGAAGTTGGGTTGGAATTTGGGTTGGAAGTTGGGTTGGAAGTTGGGTTGGAAGTTGGGTTGGAAGTTGGGTTTGAAGTTGAATTGGAAGTTGCGTTGGAAGCTGGGTTGGAAGCTGGGTTAGAAGCTGAGTTGGAAGTTGGGTTGGAAGTTGGGTTGGAAGTTGGGTTGGAAGTTGGGTTGGAAGTTGGATTGGAAGTTGGGTTGGACGTTGGGTTGGAAGTTGGGTTGGATGTTGGTATGGAAGTTGGGATGGAAGTTGTGTTTGAAGTTGGGATGGAAGTTGGGATGGACGTTGGGTTGGATGTTGGGTTAGACGTTGGGTTAGAAGTTGGGTTGGAAGTTGGGGTGGACGTTGGGTTGGAAGTTGTGTTTGATGTTGGGTTGAAAGTTGGGTTGAAAGTTGGGTTGAAAGTAGGGTTGAAAGTTGGGTTGGAAGCTGGGTTGTATGCTGGGTTGGAAGTTGGGCTGGAAGTTGTGTTGGAAGTTGGGTTGGAATTTGGGTTGGAAGTTGAATTGGAAGTTGGGTTGGAAGTTGGGTTGGAAGTTTGGTTGGAAGTTGGGTTGGAAGTTGGGTTGGAAGTTGGGTTGGTAGTTGGGTTGGAAGTTGGGTTGGAAGTTGGGTTGGAAGTTGGATTGGAAGTTGGGTTGGAATTTGGGTTGCAAGTTGGGTTAGAAATTGGGTTGGAAGCTGGGTCGGAAGTTGGGTTGGAAGATGGGTTGGAAGATGAGTTGGAAGTTGGGTTGGAAGTTGGGTTGGACGTTGGGTTGGAAGTTGGATTGGAAGCTGGGTTTGAAGTTGGGTTTGAAGTTGGGCTGGAAGTTGGGATGGAAGTTGGGATGGAAGTTGGGTTGGAAGTCGGGATGGAATTTGGGATAAAAGTTGGGTTGGAAGTTGGGTCGGAAGCTGGGTTTGAAGTTGGGTTGGAAGTTGGGTTGTAAGTTAGGTTAGAAGTTGGGTTGGAGGTTGGGTTGGAAGTTGGGTTGGAAGTTGGGTTGGAAGTTGGGTTGGAAGTTGGTTTGGAAGTTGAGTTCGAAGTTGGGATGGAAGTTGGAATGGAAGTTGGGTTGGTAGTTGGGTTGGAAGATGGTTTGGAAGTTGGGTTTGAAGTTGGGTTGGAAGTTGGGTTGGAAGTTGGGTTCGAAGTTGGGTTGGAAGTTGGGTTGGAAGTTTGGTTGGAAGTTGGGTTGGAAGTTAGGTTGGAAGTTGGGTTGTAAGTTGAATGGGAAATTTGGTTGGAAGTTGGGTTGGAAGTTGGGTTGGAATTTGGGTTGGAAGTTGAGTTGGAAGTTGGGTTGGAAGTTGGGTCAGAAGATGGGTTGGAAGTTGGGTTAGAAGTTGGGTTGGAAGTTTGGTTGGAAGTTGGGTTGGAAGTTTGGGTGGAATTTGGGTTGGAAGTTGGGTTTGAAGTTGGGTTGGAAGTTGGGTTGGAAGTTGGGTTGGAAGTTTAGTTGGACGTTGGGTTGGAAGATGGGTTGGAAGTTGGGTTGGAAGTTGGGTTGGAAGTTGGGTTTGAAGTTGGGTTGGAAGTTGGGTTGGAAGTTGGGTTGGAAGTTTAGTTGGACGTTGGGTTGGAAGATGGGTTGGAAGTTGGGTTGGAAGTTGGGTTGGAAGTTGGGTTGGAAGTTGGGTTGGACGTTGGGTTGGAAGTTGGATTGGAAATTGGGTTGGAACTTGGGTTGGAAGGTGGGTTGGAAGTTGGGTTGGAATTTGGGTCGGAAGTTGGGATGGAAATTGGAGTGGAAGTTGGTTGGAAGTTGGGATAGAAGTTGGGATGGAAGTTGGTCTGGAAGTTGAATTGGAAGTTGGGTTGGAAGTCGGGTTGGATGTTGGGTTGGAAGGTGGGTTTGATGTTGGGTTGGAAGTTGGGTTGGAAGTTGGGTTGGAAGTTGGGTTGGAAGTTGGGTTGGAAGTTGGGTTGGAAGTTGGGTTGGAAGTTGGGTTGGAAGTTGGGTTGGAAGTTGGGTTGAAAGTTGGGTTGGACGTTGGGTTGGACGTTGGGTTGGAAGGTGGGTTGGAAGTTGGGTTGGAAGTTGGGTTGGACATTGGGTTGGAAGATGGGTTGGAAGTTGGGTTGGAAGTTGGGTTGAAAGTTGGGTTGGACGTTGGGTTGGACGTTGGGTTGGAAGGTGGGTTGGAAGTTGGGTTGGAAGTTGGGTTGGACATTGGGTTGGAAGATGGGTTGGAAGTTGGGTTGGAAGTTGGGTTGAAAGTTGGGTTGGACGTTGGGTTGGACGTTGGGTTGGAAGGTGGGTTGGAAGTTGGGTTGGAAGTTGGGTTGGACATTGGGTTGGAAGATGGGTTGGAAGTTGGGTTGGAAGTTGGGTTGAAAGTTGGGTTGGACGTTGGGTTGGACGTTGGGTTGGAAGGTGGGTTGGAAGTTGGGTTGGAAGTTGGGTTGGACATTGGGTTGGAAGATGGGTTGGAAGTTGGGTTGGAAGTTGGGTTGAAAGTTGGGTTGGACGTTGGGTTGGACGTTGGGTTGGAAGGTGGGTTGGAAGTTGGGTTGGAAGTTGGGTTGGACATTGGGTTGGAAGATGGGTTGGAAGTTGGGTTGGAAGTTGGGTTGAAAGTTGGGTTGGACGTTGGGTTGGACGTTGGGTTGGAAGGTGGGTTGGAAGTTGGGTTGGAAGTTGGGTTGGACATTGGGTTGGAAGATGGGTTGGAAGTTGGGTTGGAAGTTGGGTTGAAAGTTGGGTTGGACGTTGGGTTGGACGTTGGGTTGGAAGGTGGGTTGGAAGTTGGGTTGGAAGTTGGGTTGGACATTGGGTTGGAAGATGGGTTGGAAGTTGGGTTGGAAGTTGGGTTGGAAGTTGGGTTTGAAGTTGGGTTGGAAGTTGGGTTGGAAGTTGGGTTGGAAGTTGGGTTGGAAGTTGGGTTGGAAGTTGGGTTGGAAGTTGGGTTGGAAGTTGGGTTGAAAGTTGGGTTGGACGTTGGGTTGGACGTTGGGTTGGAAGTTGGATTGGAAATTAAGTTTGAACTTGGATTGGAAGTTGGGTTTGAAGTTGGGTTGGAATTTGGGTCGGAAGTTGGGATTGAAATTGGAGTGGGAGTTGGTTGGAAGTTGGGATGGAAGTTGGGATTGAAGTTGGGTTGGAAGCTGAATTGGAAGTTGGGTTGGAAGTCGGGCTGGATGTTGGGTTGGAAGTTGGGTTTGATGTTGGGTTGGAAGTTGGGTTGGAAGTTGGGTTGGAAGTTGGGTTGGAAGTTGGGTTGGAAGTTGGGTTGGAAGTTGGGTTGGAAGTTGGGTTGGAAGTTGGGTTGGACGTTGGGTTGGACGTTGGGTTGGAAGATGGGTTGGAAGTTGGGGTGGAAGTTGGGTTGGAAGATGAGTTGGAAGATGGGTTGGAAGTTGGGTTGGAAGCTGGGTTGGACGTTGGGTTGGAAGTTTGGTTGGAAGTTGGGTTCGAAATTGGGTTGGAAGATGGGTTGGAAGTTGGGGTGGAAGTTGGGTTGGAAGATGAGTTGGAAGATGGGTTGGAAGTTGGGTTGGAAGCTGGGTTGGACGTTGGGTTGGAAGTTTGGTTGGAAGTTGGGTTCGAAATTGGGTTGGAAGATGGGTTGGAAGTTGGGGTGGAAGTTGGGTTGGAAGATGAGTTGGAAGATGGGTTGGAAGTTGGGTTGGAAGCTGGGTTGGACGTTGGGTTGGAAGTTTGGTTGGAAGTTGGGTTCGAAATTGGGTTGGAAGATGGGTTGGAAGTTGGGGTGGAAGTTGGGTTGGAAGATGAGTTGGAAGATGGGTTGGAAGTTGGGTTGGAAGCTGGGTTGGACGTTGGGTTGGAAGTTTGGTTGGAAGTTGGGTTCGAAATTGGGTTGGAAGATGGGTTGGAAGTTGGGGTGGAAGTTGGGTTGGAAGATGAGTTGGAAGATGGGTTGGAAGTTGGGTTGGAAGCTGGGTTGGACGTTGGGTTGGAAGTTTGGTTGGAAGTTGGGTTCGAAATTGGGTTGGAAGATGGGTTGGAAGTTGGGGTGGAAGTTGGGTTGGAAGATGAGTTGGAAGATGGGTTGGAAGTTGGGTTGGAAGCTGGGTTGGACGTTGGGTTGGAAGTTTGGTTGGAAGTTGGGTTCGAAATTGGGTTGGAAGATGGGTTGGAAGTTGGGGTGGAAGTTGGGTTGGAAGATGAGTTGGAAGATGGGTTGGAAGTTGGGTTGGAAGCTGGGTTGGACGTTGGGTTGGAAGTTTGGTTGGAAGTTGGGTTCGAAATTGGGTTGGAAGATGGGTTGGAAGTTGGGGTGGAAGTTGGGTTGGAAGATGAGTTGGAAGATGGGTTGGAAGTTGGGTTGGAAGCTGGGTTGGACGTTGGGTTGGAAGTTTGGTTGGAAGTTGGGTTCGAAATTGGGTTGGAAGATGGGTTGGAAGTTGGGGTGGAAGTTGGGTTGGAAGATGAGTTGGAAGATGGGTTGGAAGTTGGGTTGGAAGCTGGGTTGGACGTTGGGTTGGAAGTTTGGTTGGAAGTTGGGTTCGAAATTGGGTTGGAAGATGGGTTGGAAGTTGGGGTGGAAGTTGGGTTGGAAGATGAGTTGGAAGATGGGTTGGAAGTTGGGTTGGAAGCTGGGTTGGACGTTGGGTTGGAAGTTTGGTTGGAAGTTGGGTTCGAAATTGGGTTGGAAGATGGGTTGGAAGTTGGGGTGGAAGTTGGGTTGGAAGATGAGTTGGAAGATGGGTTGGAAGTTGGGTTGGAAGCTGGGTTGGACGTTGGGTTGGAAGTTTGGTTGGAAGTTGGGTTCGAAATTGGGTTGGAAGATGGGTTGGAAGTTGGGGTGGAAGTTGGGTTGGAAGATGAGTTGGAAGATGGGTTGGAAGTTGGGTTGGAAGCTGGGTTGGACGTTGGGTTGGAAGTTTGGTTGGAAGTTGGGTTCGAAATTGGGTTGGAAGATGGGTTGGAAGTTGGGGTGGAAGTTGGGTTGGAAGATGAGTTGGAAGATGGGTTGGAAGTTGGGTTGGAAGCTGGGTTGGACGTTGGGTTGGAAGTTTGGTTGGAAGTTGGGTTCGAAATTGGGTTGGAAGATGGGTTGGAAGTTGGGGTGGAAGTTGGGTTGGAAGATGAGTTGGAAGATGGGTTGGAAGTTGGGTTGGAAGCTGGGTTGGACGTTGGGTTGGAAGTTTGGTTGGAAGTTGGGTTCGAAATTGGGTTGGAAGATGGGTTGGAAGTTGGGGTGGAAGTTGGGTTGGAAGATGAGTTGGAAGATGGGTTGGAAGTTGGGTTGGAAGCTGGGTTGGACGTTGGGTTGGAAGTTTGGTTGGAAGTTGGGTTCGAAATTGGGTTGGAAGATGGGTTGGAAGTTGGGGTGGAAGTTGGGTTGGAAGATGAGTTGGAAGATGGGTTGGAAGTTGGGTTGGAAGCTGGGTTGGACGTTGGGTTGGAAGTTTGGTTGGAAGTTGGGTTCGAAATTGGGTTGGAAGATGGGTTGGAAGTTGGGGTGGAAGTTGGGTTGGAAGATGAGTTGGAAGATGGGTTGGAAGTTGGGTTGGAAGCTGGGTTGGACGTTGGGTTGGAAGTTTGGTTGGAAGTTGGGTTCGAAATTGGGTTGGAAGATGGGTTGGAAGTTGGGGTGGAAGTTGGGTTGGAAGATGAGTTGGAAGATGGGTTGGAAGTTGGGTTGGAAGTGGGGTTGGAAGTTGGGTTGGAAGTTGGGTTGGAAATTGGGTTGGAAGTTGAGTTCGAAGTTGGGATGGAAGTTGGAATAAAAGTTGGGTTGGAAGTTGGGTTGGAAGATGGTTTGGAAGTTGGGTTGGAAGTTGGGTTGGAAGTTGGGTTGGAAGTTGGGTTGGAAGTTGGGTTGGTAGTTGGGTAGGAAGTTTGGTTGGAAGTTGGGTTGGAAGTTAGGTTGGAAGTTGGGTTGGAAGTTGGATTGGAAATTGGGTTGGAAGATGGGTTGGAAGTTGGGTTGGAAGTTGGGTTGGAAGTTGGGTTGGAAGTTGGGTCGGAAGTTGGGTTGGAAGTTGAGTTGGAAGTTGGGTTGGAAGTTGGGATTGAAATTGGGATGGAAGTTGGTTGGAAGTTGGGATGGAAGTTGGGATGGAAGTTGGATTGGAAGTTGAATTGGAAGTTGCGTTGAAAGTCGGGTTGGATGTTGGGTTGGAAGTTGGGTTTGATGTTGGGTTGGAAGTTGGGTTGGAAGTTGGGTTGGTAGTTGGGTTGGAAATTGGGTTGGAAGTTGGGTTGGAAGTCGGGTTGGAAGTTGGGTTGGAATTTTGGTTGGAAGTTGGGTTGGTAGTTAGGTTGCAAGTTGGGTTAGAAGTTGGGTTGGAAGTTGGGTTGAAAGTTGGGTTTGAAGTTGGGTTGGAAGATGTGTTGGAAGTTGGGTTGGATGTTTGGTTGGACGTTGGGTTGGAAGTTGGATTGGAAGTTGGGTTGGAAGTTGGGTTGGATGTTGGGATGGAAGTTGGAATGGAAGTTGGGATGGAAGTTGGGTTGGAAGTTGGGTTGGAAGTTGGGTTGGAAGTTGGGTTGGAAGTTGGGTTGGAAGTTGGGTTGGAAGTTGGGTTGGAAGTTGGGTTGGAAGTTGGGTTGGAAG
>SZWC01013379.1:10098-36348 GCA_023375785.1 Penium margaritaceum | reverse complement strand
GAGGAGGAGGAGGAGGGTTACTCTTCGTGACTCTGCAAGTGTTTAGGAAGACGGCCGTCATTTCACATACTTAGGATAATGCGGACACTCCGTGAGCGGGGGAAGAGAGGAAGAGGGACGGGGAAGGGTTGGACTGGGGCGGCGGGCTGGCGCGTGGGGAGGGGCTTGCCTTTGCGGGGACGGGGAGGGGGCGTGAAGGACGTCAGGGGGGGGAGGGGGGATGCACCGGTGCTGAACTTCACTAACAATCCACAAGCCCGTCGACATGAGCCGCGGCCGGCACGTCTAGTGGGATGGAGTGGCGAACGGTGCACTTGCCGCAATTGCGGCGCTCATTGCTCTCAAGACCACCACAGAGAGCGGCCAAAGACAGGCATGGGGTGCTTCTGCAACGGCAAGAAAGCCTGGCCGAGCACATGGGCTATTCACGAGAGTGGCCCTATGGCATACAGACCTAATCCTGGTCTACTTGATATGACGGACTATTCAAGAGCGTGCCATCCTATTAGGATGCGTTCAAACAGCACTACGCAAAAAAATTGAGGTTCACATTTCCCTCATTACATTCATCGAGCATGAGCAATACAGTGCACGAGGGTAGGACCCAAACAGCCTGCTGTCCATTGCACGAGCTGAACATGCCAATGCCCTTTGCATGATTGTCTTTCAATAAACGGCCACGAGATTAGTACAAGGATTGCTAGTGGAGCATGTAACATTGGATAAGGGGAGGTAGAGAGTGTTCCACCAAGCGAAAAATGGGTGGTTCACATAGATGAGGTGCATGGCTAAGGTCGATTCGAGGAATTGAGAGAATTGGATCATTTGTATTTGTGTGAGTATACCTCAACGACAAGCTCCAAATGTATAGATCATGTATACACAATAACGAGAAACACAATGAGGCATATGTGGGGTCTCATGCGGTAAAGTCAAGCAACACGTGCAATGTTGCATCAAGATGTGGTTTGCTTTGAGAAACTCCACAATAAGTTGGGTGATTTTGATGATTCATAAAAATCGATTCTTCATAAAATTCTAGCACTTTCAAGAATTCCATCGAGCAATATCAAAAAATGATATAATCCACCAAATTCTTGTCGCCCGTTCTAGAAAATGGTCAAACGTTTTGGAACCTTTTTTAGCAAAACAGCGGGGGTCGGGGTAGCTTGCCGACATGCCCTCAGCCAAGTGGCATAAAAATCTTGAAGTCGTCAACTGGTGGGCCAAAAATGCAATGATCAAAATGCCCACCCGCAGATTTTTGGGACTCATGTACGTCTGGTTCGTAACATTCCTCCCCCCTTCCCCTTTTAGCCACAAAGTTTGATTGTGTAAGCCAATGTATGTCGGTAACGCTTCTAATCGTCATCAATCAGATGATCGTTGTCACAAAGATTGTCCCTCCTACTATGTTCCGCATCCTAACCGTGTCACTTGATGTATTGTGTCCTTCCTGTAAGGCGTCGATGTCTAAGGATTTTCTCAATGACATACTCGGTTTCCCATCCACTTGAATTGGAGATGAAAGAGTGGCATCTCTGTCGAGGAATCACTCACTTCGGTCCCAATAGTGCTTCTGCATTTCTACATGAAAGACTAGATTCATCCCCATGTTGGGTAGGCCAAGGCAAGCACAGATTAAGATTTGCATAAGTTCGGTCTAAAATCATCCCAATCATCACTGTTTGAGTTTCGTAGAGTTTTGTCCATTGATTTTTTTTCGCAGAAAAGGAGATTGTTATCACCAACGATGTGAGATTGTTTTCTTTGTGGAGATTAATCCTTTATGTGTGGAGAGCACAATCGGAATGGAAAGATAGCTTGGAGATGTCTGGAAGCCAAAGCTGGTGAAAACACAGGTTTACAAGTTGATCATAATGAATGGAATAGAATGTGTTTATACTGTCTTGCTAACTAGTCCTAGCCTCAACCTACTGCTCCCCTAGCTTGCTATAACAAGCTACTTGCACTTGTACCCGGTGCCCAACTTGCACCAAATACCTAGTGCAAGAAGTGCTCGGCCATCGATCTTCTAGATCGACGGTCTTTCTTATCTCTCAAGGCCGCTGCGCTAACTCAATGCCTCCTAGTGGAGGGTGTTGTCGCCATGTTACTGACGCCACCTGTGGTATTGCGACGGTCGCACTCTAGAGGCGAAGTGCTTTAGAAAATTTCGTATAAAAGGTTTGACCATGCCGACTGGCATGGTCAACTGTAAGGGTCATGTGGAGGCTGGGAAAAACAATCAACCACTAAGGGCTCCTTCCCATCACCTCCAACAAAACAAAGAAAATCTAACTTATGCTCCATACTTCATTTTGCTTACTAACAAACATGTCAAAACCTTGTCACATTAGGTGAAAGGTTTTTACCGTACCCTTAATCCATCGGCGACTTCCTGTTTATTCAATCAAATATACTCAAACGGGCTCTCAACGAAAGGAAAGAGAGCACAAAATGAAGTGGGAAACACAACGGACATAATCGCAAAATTATCATAACTATAGACACAAAAGTATTGCGTAGCTTTGAAATGTCGGTTTTGCTCTGGGAGGATGCCACTCGGGTATGACCCTTAGGAAGAGGGGATTCAGCGAATTCCGAGGCCATTCCTTGAGCCACTTGCGACTGAAACACTGAGAGCTTCAACATTTCAATGCTACCTACTTAGGAGAACTGTACACTGGTATCCAGAGCCACAAGTCCTATGCATACAACCCAAACAACATTTCCTCTCATGTGACGACCACCGGCGCTCTTAGGCGACGACGATTCTAACCTCTTTAGCAACTAAGGTGGCCTACTCTAGGACTTTCACGATCACCCACGTTGTTCGGTACAAGTGTTGGTGCTCACAACCACAGCAATCATCGCCATGAACTCGCACGTGAGAATCAGGCTCCAGGGATCAAGCGCGACAGCAAACAATGCTAGCAGGGCCATCTGTTGCGCCAACAGGGTCCCCTGGAGCGACAACAAGGCCCCCCTAATGCATTGGAACCATCAAAGGCGCACAAGGAGTGAGCTGAGCCATGCAACCATTTTTTGGGGCAGTGGAGCTCGCCGTCTCGAAGGAAGACCGCGGCAGACAACGTTGGAGTCGGTCCCGGAAGCAGAGATTCAAAACTCCGTTGTGAATTCAATACAACTCTGTTTCTTGCTCCATTTTTTTTGCTTGATTTTTAATTTTTAGCTCTTTGCATTTCTTTTCATTTAGAGGCCGAATTGTGCCATCCGGTCATGGCATAGTAAACTCTGTACGTAGTTTGTTCTCTCACTTCCTAGCATAACATCCTTGAAGCTCCTCCTAAATAGAGTGAGATCAATCTCCTCTATTGTTGAGTGAGTTGGTGTGTTAGCAAAAATGCAAGTGTTGTACCCTTGAAGTTGAGTGAGTCAATATCCTCCTTAAACGAGCAGACTTGATTTAGTCAAGAAAGTTCAAAGTGAGTGAGCTAGACTCCTCCTTGTGAAGCAAATCACAAAATCACACCCACAAGGATTCCAGGTTTGAAGTGGGAGGGTGGGAGAAAAGGTTTAAAGTGAGTAGCTTGCAAGAGCAAGTGCGTACTCCATAAAAAAAACCATTGTTCAACTCCCCTCCAACGTTACGTTCTCTTAGCAAAAGCTCTTGCCATTGCTAAGGCTGCACACGAATCCTTGGATTTGTGAAACTGTTTCACGAATCCCGAATCTGGATCCGGATTCACGAATCTGGATCCAGGGTCGGGTCTTGTTTGGGATTCGGGAATCCACCAACGAATCCTGGAGGGAATAGTGGGTGAGGTGGGAGGGGGGGGAGGAGAAAAACACGGAGCTGGTCCTGCTCACGTCCGACTGTGGAGTGATGACGTTAGCACATATTGTGCATGTGTCAGGTCAACAGCCTGACACATGCACGAAACAGGCGACAAGGGATTCGCCACTTGCTTGCAAGCTTTCCACCAGCGAGTGGTGATTCTTTGCGCACAATTCAGGTTCATGATGCAGATTCGTTGGGCGTGCCAAGACCTGATGACTTGGCTTTTCCACTGGACAAGCCAGGTCATCGAGGCTTGGCTTCCGACCTGACTGGCAGGCCTGGCTTCCACAGTAATCGAGGCACTGCCACATCACTCATGCAAAGAACGGGAGCTGCACCAGACGTCATTCGATTTTGTTTTAGCAGCCGTGTATTGTCTTGGATGCATTCAAGACTAATATCATGCCAAAGGATTAACCTAGATTCGTGAATCCACAAGGATTCGTGAATCTTGGATTCGGATCCACGAATCCGGATCCAGCAGTGGATTCGGACTCGCGAATCTGAATCCAGCTTCAGATTCGCGAACCGGACTCAGTGCACAGCCTTAGCCTTTGCCATGGCAACCAGGGGAATCGGATTGTCAACCCTTCTTGGGGGTCTGCCTCCGATGCACGTACCCAAGCGTGGGACCAAGCGACAAGGATTTAGCCACCATGCTTTATGGGAGGGAGCCCCCATAAAGCTCCCCTTCGAAATCAACGACGTCCCCAAGATATGGGGAACAGGTGACGGAGACATGAGAAAACATTTGTGCCTTACAAACCACCTCCAAGCCGTCCACGGTACACGCTCATAGTGGAAGATGACCACAAGAACTTGATCTTTGACACGGACAGAGGCGCCGAGAGCCCGCACGAGGAGGTTGAGGCAGAACCGGCTGAGCTGAGTCATGAGCCTATCCCGGACGTAATTCCGGGCAGCGATGTTCATGCTTCCAGGAATGTCAACCTCCAGGACGGAGCTGACAGGTGTTCGAGGATGCAATGACTACGTTGGTTTTGCGCTTGAATATGGGGCAGTCAAATCCATGATGAGACAACGAAACGCAGAGTGGGATTTTTCTCGGTGCTTTCCGTGAGGGGAGCTGTGGACATTTCCTTTCTACACAGGCCAGATTTATTCTGGCGTCCCGGCCTAAAGGGCCTAATTTATAAAATAGTGTGCGTCGCATGCGCAAGCTGTTGCGCAGGCAGGGACCAGCAGCTGTGCAGTACGAAAAAGCATTGCGATTAGGTAGAGTCAGACCTATGGGCGTCTGGCATGAGGCGATGTGAGAGCTCCTGGTGGGGACCGTCTACACAAGTACCCCATGGCCACGACTCAGCGTGCTTCTCTGCTCGCCACCTCGACAGGCTGCGTGCCAAGCCAGAATGTGATGATTACAGCTACGGAGATCTATGGCTCTCACTGATCTGTGAGGAGGGCTAGGATGCGAGTGTTAAAGCTACGGCAATCTACGACTCTCACAGATCCGTGTGGAGCTCCAGGATTCAAGAACCACGGTTACCGTGAAACTTCACCATGAGTTCGAGGAAGCTTCTACAACAAGGCAATGCTGTCAACTTGCTAGGGCCACAAGTATAAAAGCCGACGGCTCTGACACTTCTTTGTAAATCAGCAGGACTCCATGTGTATGTGGTCGTTGTGCTACAGCCTTGCAACCTAGCATGAAGAAGTGCCTCTAACCAAGGACCTGCTGGAGCACGCCCTGAAGACTCCTTTAAGCCTGGTAGCACTCTGCCAGCCTTGGAGGAGGAAGCCCTGACTACCTGGAGGCCAGTCCACCTGGAAGACGGTGTTGGACCAAGACCCTTGCGTCAACGGCCTTCACAGCCTAGTAAGGCATTGCCCCCTACGTGAGCAAGGAGCAATGGCAGAGCTCTGCACTTAGCCTCTGTTAGGCTGTATTTTTTGTGTACCATACGTGTACATTGTACAATCAATCAAGATTCCATTCCTCTGTCAGTTTCAATCGTCTCATTGTCTATGGTACATGCTGAGCTGCTGGTGTGTCTGCTTACTTGCTGCACACAAAAGATCCTACAAAGCAAGGGGCCTGGTCCTTGTTGCACCCAGTCCCAATCCCAACAACACGGACGTCTCAGAAGAGGGCATGATGGCCAATGACAAAGAACCTAACGACATGTCAAAGGAGGAGAATTCTGAAATTACTCTTCAGCTTGAAGTTGCTCAAACATCGGACGACAAATACGGTGAACCTCAGCCGGAGGGAAATGGTCTGAAGTCCGATGCAGGCGTCTGTCACAGGCCCAGACATATCCTTTGGCCAGTCGGGAGGCGTCACGTGCATTTTAAGGATGATGGCAAAGACAACGAGGGCGAGCCACCCTCTGACCAGCGCCTCTGTTTCGAGGTTGTTGGGCAAGAGCCTGAGGTGCCCAATCCCTTGGGCACTACCGCAGGTAAACTGAGGATCTCCAGCACTAATCCTACATGTGATGAAGAATCAGTCCGCAGCCTTGGTCTCGCAGGCTCCCCAAGCACTCACCGTGTTTTCATCAAGGCCATTTGCTTACTCAAAGTCGAGAAGGATGTTGCGATGCTGAAAGCACGACTCAGTTTAGAAGAATACAACGCCGTTGTCGGCATCATGGGAGCAATGGCACATAGTCACGAGAAAACTGTAGCTGCATTGCGGTTACAGGTCAGCAGCGGTTATGTCACCAACTGAAAGCTACCGGGGGAGGATAAGAAGCTTCACGGAGAGCTTGCTGTCACACTGCACTGTGCCAAGGAGGAAACCACCACAAGGGATGTGCTGAAAGTGAAGCAGCTTGGGGTGGCCTAGATCTACAAAGCTACAGCTATATAGTGGCAGGAGAGGCGGCTGAATGCGCATTCGAATTCCAAGAGCAAACCCTAGCTGAGACGCGTCGCACCAACATGCAGCCAACACTGACAACTACCTCCACCCATGTATCGCAACCCCCCACAGTTGGGGGGCTGAAAGTGACCAGCATGACGGGTCGCTCTGTGCTTGAACCTACTGATAAGTACGATGGCAAGTCTAACGTACACATGTGGCTAAAACGATTTAAACTACAACTGCAACTGAGGAAGGTACCCATGGAGGATTGGGGGGCCCAATGCATGCTAGGAATAAGGCGCGAGCAGTTCGAGCAAGCGGCGGATGTATGGTACACAAAGGAGCGACACGGTAGTCCCACATGGGAAGAGTATGAGGAAGCTTTTCCTTGGGGAGATGTTCTCACACCAAATGGAATTGTAGGCAGCAAAAGTTGAGCTTGAAAGGTTCAGGCAAGGGATCGTTGCCTTGAACCATTATGTGGAGGTCTTCTACGGCACAGCCTAGCATGTCCAACCGTGTCACATGACCGAAGACACGAAGATCACACTCTTCCTCAATGGCCTGGCCAGTCAGCAGCTCAAGTTCTACTGCATCACAGACAACGGCCATAAGCAATGGGAAAGCTTGCGGGCAATAACAAAGTATATTTTAGAGACGTACAACAAGAACTCGGTCTTACGGGACACGACGAATCCAGAGCATGTGACAAAGCCCAACTTCGCAAGATTCCATGGGAATGGGGGTGGAAAGTGCCCTCTTGAGGGACACATTGGACAACCTAAAAAACCTTGTATTAAAGAGCAAAAATCATCGTAGCCTGGCACCTTATGTAGGGCGTGCAATGACCTGGGGCACTTTGAACACAACTGCCCGCAACGCCAGCACCAAGGTAGTTGACACAGGCAAGCCTTCTGCCCACATCAAGATGGCAGACCTTTTGGAGGTCCCAAACGGTAGGGGGAGCAGGGACACCAGCACGGTGGCCCTCGTCCAGGCCAGGGTGCTGGAGGTGGCATGGCTGCTGGTACAGTAGGCAGCCAGAATGTTGGACCTCAGCTGGGTCATGTTGGCACGCGCTTGGAGGGTAGCAGCAGCCAGCTCTTGGAGCAATCTAGAGGATCCGAGTCCGTGGAAGGCAGCTTGGTCGTGGATGCCCTCGTGTGGCAGAAGAGCGGGATGGCCAGAACCAACCCGGTGGAGAATTGAATGGGTACCAACAGGATTTTTGCCAACCCCAGTAATAGAGAGTGGACGACTGCCTTGGAGATAAATCAGCTTGGGAGATGAGAGATTTTTCATGTTTTGTGGATGATGTTGTGAACCTATTCAAATTCTTGTCATCTCAATGCTTCTCAACAATACTCTCATCATTCATCCAATCTGACTCTCTCTATTGTGGCCATTTTTGTCCATTGGTGTATGCCACCAAGGAGAATCTTGATAATCGTGACTGTTTTGTAGTGGCAACAAGAGAAAATTTCAAGGAAATTGTCTAAGAATCACATCAAACGCATGAAGAATGAACACTCACATCAACCAGGATACGAGTCCCCAAACACAAAGACTCTGATGTCTCCAAGTTCAAGGACTGGAGGTTGCTGGCAACTTTCACTCGGAAACACTACATGTGGTAGAAGGCGGGCGACATGGTGCAGCTCTGTTGATGCTCCCGTGTCTATCGGGTTTCTCACTTACATGCCAAACCACCCCTGAGTTTGTTCATACGCAAATTGTGTACTAGCATGACGATGCAGTTTCGGGGAAGTGTAAATGCAGCATCGGCTTGCATTCTTGGAGACAGTAGAGCAGAGAAATCTTTTGTGAACGGGGCATTCCTTGATGCAACCGGCCTAAAACACACCCCGAGACAAAGGAAGGTGGTTGTGGGAGACAATTGAGAGGTACCAATCCTTGGTGATTGCGTGGTCCGGCTCTCCCTTGACCCATGGACCCATTCGACGTTGTCTTGGGAGACCCGTGCTTGTGAACCACAGAAAACATGAATTTTGAATGGAAAATGTTGGAAGACCTGAAGGGACCATGAAAAATCACCATTTCACAAATACCTTAGATGCTTCAACTTGAGAGGAACACACATGCAGCGCTGACTGTGATGCAGGTGAAGCGAAGGTTGTGACAAGGTTCTCACTGTTTCTTGGCCACTTTGCGGAGAATTGAGGAAGGAGAACCAGTACATGACCTCCCGAAAGGTGTGACAGACGTTGTTTATGACTTTCAACATGTATTCGAGGATCCGTTAGATGGCCTACCTCCGGCACGGAAGGTGGGTCATACCATACCACTCGAGCCTGGAGTCACACTGCCGTTTCGGGCAAGGCATCGGCTCACCTTGACTGAGAGGAAGGAAGAAGAAACACGAATCAAGGAGTACCTACGAAAAGGATGGATCGATCTAAGCTTGTCTCCCTTTGGCACACTGATCCTCTTCGTGAGTAAGAAGGATGGAGGTCTGCGTATGTGCCTGGATTATTGAGCATTGAACAAAGTTTCGGTGAAGAAATGTTATCCAGTACTGCAAGCAAAGGACCTTTTTGACCAACTTGAGGGAGCAAGAATCTTCACATCGCTCGATGTTTTCCAAGGTTACCATCAGATCCGCATCACGGAGGAGGATGTGCCCAAAACAGCGTTTTGCAAACACTTGAGACATTACCAATACTGAGATCTCTCTTTTGGGTTGACCAATGCACCTGCAACTTTCCAAGATGTGATGAACGGCGTGTTTCAAAATCAATACGGGAAGTCCGTGTTGGTGTATCTTGATGACATCTTGATCTTCTCAAAGACGGAAGAAGAGCACAAAAGAGACTTGTGAGATGTACAAGAAATTTTCTGGGATAACAAGTTCTTTGCTAAGATGAGCAAGTGCAAGTTTGCACAAAAGGAACTGGAGTACGTCGGTCACATCGTGAGTGGAGATGGCATCCGAGTGGACCCGCGGAACTCTTCGGAGTGTAACTTTGCCACCGTGGCAAAGGCAACAACTCAACATGTGAATCCACTCCGTCCAGTATGAAGGCCACTAGTGGGAGTACACCCTTTCAAGAACCAGATTTGCATGGGCCACACCGTCGATCCATGGTTTCAAGACTCACAAAACATTGAGCGACATGGCCTCATTGAAGCAGAAGGCCTCTACTGGCACGGTGAACAAGTGGTGGTTCCCCACATGGAGAAACTATGTGAGAAGATACTGTTCGAGTTCCATGACCCTCCAGCAGCCGGACACATGGGCTCAAAGAAGACAAGCTACGTACTCGTCGAGCATCATTGGTGGCCAGGATGGAGTAATGACATACAAAAGTGTTGTGTGGTTTGTGACCTTTGCCTCCGAAACAAAGTAAGCAACAAGGCACCAGGGGGGCTACTCCAACCCCTACAGCAAACAAATGCTCCATGGGAGTCTATGGCCATGGATTTCATCACTGGCCTTCCACAAACAACAAAGGATCATGATGCCATTTCTATGGTGATCGACCGTGCTACCTGCATGGCGTAATTCATGCCCACAACTTCACGGATCAGTGCAGAGGAAACATCACGCCTCTTCTATGATGGCATTGTGAAGTATCACGGCATTCCACTGGAGATCATCTCGGACCGTGACCCTCGATTTGCAAGCTGCTTTTGGCAAGCACTAAATGAGTGATATTAGACATGAGTGAATATGTCAACTGTGTCCCACCCGCAGACAGATGGACAGACAGAGTGCATGAATCGCACATTGGAACAAATGCTACACATGTATATCAACTTGACGATGGAGGATTGGGATGACTTCCTTGCTTTTGCAGAGTTTGCTATCAACAATGCAGTGAGCGAGTTGACATGCTATACTCCCTTCTTCCTCAACCATGGTCGGCATCCGTTGGTACCTGCTTCTATGGTGAAGTACCGGAGCGGCGGTGATTAGGTCCCCTCTGCTCAGACCTTTGTCAAAAGAATGGATGTGCTTTGGCACGATGAAAAATACAACCTGTACGCTACTCAACAACGCCAAAAGGCCTATGCTGACAAAAACCGACGCGAGGTCAAGTTCTTCGTCGGCGACTGAGTGCTTTTGAGCATGAAGAACTTACGGTTGAAGACACCAAGTGCACGTAAGATGTTGCCAAAGTGGCTCAGACCGTTAATGATCACGCATGCAGTAGGACCAGTGGCCTACCGGTTGGACCTTCCATTTGCAATGCGCATTAAAAGCGTGTTCCATGTGAGTCTACTTACACCATACAAAGCGGATTGGTCTATTCAGCCGCCCCCGCCTGCTGTCCTTGCCGTGGAAGGCCAATGCGAGGTCCACCGCATCCTCCAGTACCGTGAGCGTGTACTCCATGCACGAGTGGTCAAGAAGTACCTTGTGCATATGGCCGGTTGTGGACTTGAACACAACTCGTGGGAGCCAGAAGCTCGGATGCTGCAGGCGGCTATAGCCGAATACTGGGAGGAACTGGCTGCCCATTCAGAATGGCGTGCCCTTGGGGGTACCACTGTAGCACACACCCCTTGAAGAGGATATGGCACTACATCCTTGCTACCGTGCACAGTGTTACAGGGACGCCTGGACACATGTTGCGAGGACGCTCCTTACAAAAGGGGGAGGTAGCAAGGCCATGACTCTTTTACGGCTGAGGGTTCATGCCTTACCTCGTTGTCAAGCCAATTTTCCTTTTTGAAAGTGGAAGTACAAAAAAATATATTCTTGTTATGCTAATCCATTGGATTTATTCCTTCCAAGTGTGCAGGTCACCATTCCCTCCAAGCAACATAACAAATGGGGACGATTTGGTCCTAAGGGGGAGGAATGTAGAGGTGAAATGCCTTTTCTTTTGAACATTTTGTAGGAAAGGTTTGACCATGCCTGTTGGCATGGTCACTTGTAAGGGCCATGTGGAGGTTGGACAAAGATAACCAACCACTTGGGGCTCGTTTCCATCACCTCCAACAAGACAAAGAAAATCTAACTTATGGCCCATACCACATTTCGCTTACTTGCAAATGCGTCAAAACCTATTCTTATTAGGTGAGAGGTTTTGTGCGTACCCTTTGTCTATCAGCGGCTTCCCGTTTATTCAATACAATATACTCGAACGGTCTCTCAACAAAACAAAAGAGAGCACAAAATGAAGTGGGAAACACAATGGATAAAATCGTCAATAAATCATAACTGTAAACACAAAAGTATTTCGTAGATTCAATTTTTCGGGTTTGCTCTATGACGTCGCGACTCAGGTATGACCCGTAAGAAGACGGGACTCGGCGAAGTAGGAGGCCATTCCTTGACCCACTCATAACTGAAACACTGAGAGCTTCAACATTTCGACGCTACCTATCCAGTAGACTTCTACATGTACGGTCATAGTTAGTGTTTTTGCTGTAGTCGTTCACCGCATCAATAGTCAGGGATTTGCCTTCAAGACAGCCCCTCCACGGGTAGTGTATCCACTATGCTACTCGCCGAGAGGGGGGACGCCATCCTCGCTTGGCCTGTTCGGAATGCCAAGGGCCAAGCATGTGGAGCACACTCCCTCGATCCTACTCCTCCTCGCATCTGCGGCCAAGAGAATCAGGGGATGTTGACGTGAGTTTCTCGCGATGCGCTAGAATCTTCTCCACCTCAAACTCCTTACTGGCTTCAACCTGGAAATTAGGGAAGGAGCTGTCCCACGACCATGAAAGAAGATATTGGGGTCGCGATAGGCATGAAGCAGGGATATGTGGAACACCTGATGGATGGTGTAGTGAGCTGGTACCTCCAGCTTGTAGGATGCTGCCGACCGCTTCTCTAGAATATGAGCCACCCATCGCGGCTTCAGCTTTGGATACCCAACGCCCATTAGTTACAAGTTTGTAGAGTTCAGCATCACCTGATCACCTGCTTTGAACTCCTCTGCAGAGGTATCTTTGTATGCTTGTTGCTCCTGTTGCTTCTACGCCTTCAACAGCTGTTGCCACACCATGTCTCAGGTGGTGACAAATCCATCAGCAATGTGTTGCACATGGTGTGGCATGGGCACACCCACAAGAGATATTGCTATAGTAAGGGCGACTGGGCTCAGTAGCTCATGGCCACCCCAAAACTTGAAAATGCACGTCCCAAGTAACACCCACAAGAGATATTGCTATAGTAAGGGCGACTGGGCTGAGTAGCTCATGGCCAGAAACCACCTCAAAGGGTAACTTTTCCGATGATGGTGAAACCACTGAGTTGTAGGCAAACTTTTCCACTCCGAGCATCTCCCCCCAACCCTATCCATCCGGTGGGCCCATGCTCTACGGAAGCTCCTCCAACGTCTGTTTCGTGTGATCCGTCTGTCCGTCGCTCTGTGGGTGGTACGTTATGGTCAGCTGCACCGCGTTCCCAATCTCCCCATGAGATCTCTCCAGAATCATGAAGTGAAACGTGGATCACGATCTGCGACTACCAACTGCGGCAATCCATGCAACTTGATAACATGACTGAGTAGGAGTTGAGCTATCCTAGTACTTGTGATGCTCTCCAGACATGCGATGAAATGTGCCATCTCGGAGAGCACATCCACCACCACGAACACCGTGTTGCAATCCAAACAGCCATGGTTGCTGAGTAATCCAACCCTTTCTCCCTCATTAATCAACCAAACGAGGTGAAAGAAGTTACATGAGGTTCGTAGCAATTATCTCATGGTATTGGAGCTGAGTTTGGGGCCTGAGAGTGGCGCATAGGAGTGATGTCGAGCCAAAAAGGCGGCGGTTGAGTCATGGACAGAAGCAGATCCTCGTGGCTGTCTCAAAACTAGGTTGCGTACATCCCGTGGACGTGTCAAAGACCCTCCCCTAAGCCATGCGTAAACAACAGAGGTGGCAGAAGGTAGGGGGAAGCCCACAACGGTGGGATAGGCAAGGGAAGGGAGAGCCCAAGTGCCGTTCGCACCCTCCACAGGTGACGACAGGGTCCCTTGCCCCAAAACTTGAAAATGCACGTCCCAAGTAACATGAGCGATCTCCATTTAGCAAGACAAGGTATCACAAGCTTAGAGCTCGCGACAGAAAACTGAGCCCAAAGCGGGCCCGGCGAATTGTTGTAGAAAACTTGTTTAATACCAAGGAGGAATTCGAGGGCCCATACCACCTCCCTAGGACGTCCTAGACCTGCTAGAGTGATCAGTCAGGCAGCATCAATGCCGGGAGGGCCCGGCGCAGGGGCAAGTGGTGACCCCCCCATTGGATCCGGCGCCGGTATCGGCGCCGGCACCAACACCAGAGGTAGCAAAGGAGTTGGTGCTACCACAGTGACATGGAAATACCTCACCAAGGTCTTGTCCCACAAGGAACTAAAGCCATCCACCTTGGGGAAAAGAGAATTCCTCGCTTGAAAGGATATCTTCCTTGTGTTGGTGGCGGAACATGGGTTAGAAGAGTTGTACCTGTTCCCGTCCACCGACAAATGGAGGACCGGGTTCTGTTGCGTGCCTTTAATGCTCTAGTCGGGGCTCTGCTCGACAACCAATCCTATGCCATCTGCCATTTCCAGTTTGGTGGCAAAGGGGTGGACCCCTTTGATCGTTGTAGTGGAGTCCCAAGCCCACACAAGGCATGGCAGTATCTTGCTACTCGGCATGAGGAACTAGGGATGCCACTGGTATTCTTGCTACATGATTGACTTTGGGGACTCTACCCAAAGTCAGGAGCACCGATAGCTGAGTACTGGGATGCAGCCATGGACCTGCAACAGCGCACCGTTGGGATTGGAGCATCATGCTCCATGCTTGAGTGGCTAGATCCTGTGCTGCTTCATCTTTGCGAGCCTTACAAGGAGTTTTTGCCAGGTCTTTTGAGACATCTTCGCGTAACAGACATTGAGAACACCAACCTCTCTGAGGTGTTTGCGGAGTTGCATCAATACAAACATTTTCTTTGGGGAGAGACGAGAGATGCCAACAGCCCGGCACCAAGCGCCTTGAGGTAGAGGCGGAGGGGGTTAGAGTGATGGAGGAACAGGCATCCACCCAAGTAGAGGACGAGGTCGTTGCCGGGGTGGTATCGGAGGGCACACTTGAAACTACTACAGCAAGCACGGCCACTTCTGGCGTGCATTCCTTGACCTCCAACGTGTCATGACCCCAGCCCACCAGCAGTAGTAGTAGCAGCAACACTAGTAGCAGCAGGAGCGGCAACGGTTCCCCACGCCGATGTTGCGCCCTCAGCTAAAAATCACTGACAGCCACCAGCATGGTCTACTCCAACAAACACAACACCTCGAGTCCCTGCACCCTTCGGTAGAGTGTCCTACATACCACTGTCTTGGCAGCCACAGATGGCCTTTCCCTTGTATCAGGGGCCAGTCCCTCTGTACTAGGGTCCCTACTACGTTCCTTCCAACTCGGCCGTCCCTGTTCCAACACCAGCGTGGGCACATCGCATCTACTCAGACATGGCCGAGTCTCAGTAGCTAATGGTAGGTCTGCCTATGACGAGGTGTACAACACCTATAGAGTTGTAGCCTCCAGAGCCAACAGCTATGCCGCATTCGCCAGGTCAGTGACTGGCGTACACTCATTTCACCACATCACACACACTTCCCATGCATTAATGGTTTTTTGACACCCCCGGGCCACATTACATGTCGCCACATTGTCAATTGCTTGTGTCGTGGTATGCTGGGCATGATGTGGAGGGTGTGAAGACGGAATCTGGAGAGGTGTTGGTGGTGGATGGTGTGGGAACAGTGGCCTTTCACTCTGGCTGACTGGGGTTTTGCATGTGCCCAAGTTGAAAGTGAATAAGTTGTCAGGGGGTCAGCTAGACCGCCAAGCAAGCATGTTCACCCTTGTAGGCGCAACACTGCATGCTATTTCATGCTGCTAGTGTATTGCTGGCTGACAGTCCCTTGCATGCTGACATGCTTCACCACCTCACCCTCTTCCCACTACTGCAAACACACTCACACAGATTGCAGGCACATGTTGTCACCGCTACAGATGAAAGACACACAGACCTACTACACCGCTGACTGGCACACGTCAACACAGAGCTAGTTAGAGACATGATCAAACACAATCCTGCGCATGGTCTTCTCCCTGCGGAATGCCCTCATGGACTTAGGGCAGATGTGTGCCTGGACTGTCAAGAGGGTAAGGCCCACAGGCAGACCTTTCCCAAGTCAAACACTGTATCTAAGTTACCTCTTGAACTCGTTTATGTAGACCTGACAGGACCCATGCATGTGTCTCTTTCTAGTATGGGTCATAGTACGTCTTGACACTAACCGATGGTTTTAGTCGGTTTCGTTTGGCCCGCAAGGACACTGGTGCATCTTTGTTGGGGTCTCACATGCATCCAAAGCATGAAGATTCTCGGATGCCATGAACCTCAGTTTCTTGGAGAGCAGGGATGCATCATTTCTGGAGCATATGCCCCACAAACATTTTCGCACCTTGCGTTATGTCTCACACATTACCATACCTGAAAACACCAAAACAATGTGAGTGTTCCTGTGTTTTTCCCTCATGCGCAAGTACCTCCCTCATGGAGTAGGGACCACAAAAAGAACATTGAAGGTGTCCCCACAGATACTCTAACATCCACTGACCTACTGAGTACGGACTTCAGTGCTCCACACAGCCCATCCGGGTTGCATACCCAAACGTCTCACAACATCACAGAGGATGAAAGGACGCCACCGCCCCAACCGGCATGATGCTCCTTGCGTAACCTCCCGCATGTGAACTACAGATAATTCTATCACACAACTGGTCCAGCAAACGTGGACCACACCACAGTGGAACCCCAGATACTGACTGAGGCGTAGGTGTGCGCCGACGCTGCTAAGTGGGACAAAGCCATGGTCATAGAGCTGAATGTTTGGAGCATAATGATTATCAACTCGTTCCCTTGCCACCTATGCGTAAAGCCATTGGCGTCAAGTGGATGTACAAGCTCAAAAGGAACCTGGTGGGACTCGTTGACAAGTATAAAGCCAGGTTGGTGGCTACGGGCTTCCACCAAATACCAGGACAAGACTTCACAAAGACCTATGCCCCAGTGGGAAAGTACGGAACTAGCCAAGATCTGCTGGCTGTTGCGGCATGTGAAGAATAGAAAACACATCAAATGGATGTGAAGAATGCCCTCCTGAATAGCCCACTTGAGGAAGCACAATGTGTCAAACAACCAGAGGGTTTTCATGATAGAACAGATCATATGTGGCTGCTTCTCAAAGCCATTTACAGTCTCAAGCAAGCCCCACGTTGTTGGAAGAAAGAGATTTGTTGCACACTTGAATCAGGAGGGTTCATCTAAAGTCTAACCGATCCCTCTCTCTTCTTGCGATGGGACCACGGTCTTCCAGTTCCATTGTTTGTCCATGTGGATGACCTGTTTTCTTTTTTTACCCTCTCTCACTCTCATCTCAGAGAGAAAGATCCGGCTCAGTGTGCACTACACCATGACAGACCTGGGTGATGCCACAAATGTTATGGGCATGACTGTCACAAGGGACAGAACGGCACGCACCCTCACCCTACACCAAGGACGGTTCATCGCACACCTCATGACACGCTTCCAGCACTTGGTACAGCATCTTCCACGACAGCACTCACCGATGAGCCCTGACGTGTACGCGCACCTGTTGAATGCAAGCACCACAGATTACAGACCAGACTGTGACCCTTCACTATACAGGAAAATCACTGGCAACTTGTCATACCTTGCCTCTACAACATGCCTGGACATCTCCTGCTCTATTAACGTGCTGGCACAGCTCAGGCAACAGCCATGCAGAACACATATGAAAGCACTACTGAAGCTGCTTCGCTATGCGACCAACACTACAGAGCTTAGTTTGGTCTTTTCTCCTCTGCGAGTCCCCTGCTAGATGGGTATTGTGAGAGTGACTATGCACGTGACCATGGGGCGTGCTGTCGGGGCAGCTATGTGTCTTGTGTGTGGGGTACAACTGTGTTGTGGTATATTGCTAAGAAATGTATGGCTTTTAGTGTGGCGGAAGCTGGATACATGGCATTGGGTGAAGGTGCATGTGAATGCATTTGGCTGGCACGACTACTTGAGGAGTTAGGACTCCAACCCCAGGCTGTGACACTAAATAGTGACAGCTCCACTGCACGTCGCATCGCTGCTAATGATTGTGTACTACATCTTTGCATAAATCATATGAGTGTAGAACATCATTTTGTGCATGAAGCAGTTGTGGCAGGTGTTGTGCAAGTCTGTCCTTTAAGCGGGGATGCATAGCTGGCCGGCTTTCTCACCAAGGCACTTCCCTCCCCTGCACTCCATCTCCAACTTATGCACCTTGGCTGTATCCCTGCCGCACTCACATCCAAGGGGGCATGTTAATCCTTCTGAACTTATGTTTCCCTCTTGTGTGGACCTGAGTGTGCAGGGCATGCTGGCCAAGAGAGTGGAGGTGATGCATACTGAGCTTCCATGCCACGTCCGATTCACACCAAATTCATCTGGGAGCTCGCATGTGCTTGTCTCCCTCCTCCTCGGCCAGTATTTCCCCAGCTCCATCCCCTCTGGGACAGTCTGTATCTGTTTGCCCTCTGATACCTACATGTGTCCTTACTTGTGGTTTATGGGCAAAACAACACATAGGATTTAGGAACCTTGTTGAGTCTTAGTTTAGTTAGTGGCATTGTCTTGGTTTCTGAGTGAGTGGCATGGTGTAGCCTAGTCCGCAGTTTAGTAGACGTCAAGGAATTTTGTCCTCGCTCAAGGAGGAGTGGCCGGCAAGCCTCACTTGCCAACCAACGGGTGAGCATCGACTAGCAAGACTCACCCGCTCTAGCTGATGCTTGTCTCGGCTCAACACTTGAGGGTTTTCAACCCAAACAGCCATGGTTGCTAACTAACCCAACCCTTTCTCCCTCATTACTCAACTGAGGCTGGTGGTGGTGGGCAAGAGACAGTGGCATTGGCCGCAACTGCGGCACCTCGTGGGGATGGTGTAGTAGGAGGCCACAGACAGGGCCGTGGACACGACCGCGGTCGCAGCAATGGGCCCGGCCGTGGTACCAGACAGGGTCGTGGTGCGGGTTTTCCCTACCCCTGGGTAATGTAAATGGGGACCACTCATGGGTAAAACCAAAACACGAGTGTGGGTTCATTTTTTCAGATGAGGATGTGAAACAATTTGAGTTTTTTTATGAGTTCAAATGGCTCTATTGTTTTCTCCCCTCTTGTTCAACCCCATTCTACACTCGATGACCAACATTTCCCACAAAACGTTTAATCTCTGGAAGAGATGCATGATCAAACATACTTAGTGGTGGTGACACTGACCACAGGACAAGAATTTTGTGACGAAGTGAGTGCAGCAAACGCCCTCAAAATGGTGAGTTCAATCCCGTTTGCGGTACCTTTGGTTGGCGATTTTGACAAGGTCAAGTTTAAAGACCGGAAGGTGCTGGTCGTATTCAAAAGTTTCCACAAGATGTGGACTCGAATGGGTGACTCATGGGAACTGCAATGCATGTCGTACAGATTTTGTGTTTATCAAAAACTTTCCTTACCGTCGTCGAGCCTGTTCATTGGAAGAGTGGAGGTAACATGACGATGCAATTCAACGGACACCTAGCTCGTGCTTCCATTAACGCAATGGCTCACAATAGAGGGGATGAATCCTTTGTAAGTCTTGGCTTTACCCAACAGGTGGGCGTGAAGGACAACCATCGAATGGGGTAGTTGTTATTGGTGATAACCATATAGTACCTGTGATTGGTAATTGTAAAGCAAAGAATTGCATTCAAGGGTAAACACAGAGTGTCACATTGAAGGTGCTTAACCTTCTTGACCCGTTTGACGTGGTGTTACGTAATCCCCAGCTTTGTACAAACAAGGCTTTGATGTTTCCTGAATCAAAGCGCTTGATCCTTTAAAAGGGATAGCGTTGATTTAAGTTGATTCCAAGTACGGAGTTTTCATCCATCCGATTAGAAGTCCATGCCAACGTATCTGCGATGCAGGTCAAGAGACGTATTTGATAAGGTTGTCGATCCTTTTTGGCTTAGCTACAGTAAGTGGAGGACAAGGTGAAAGAAGACACACCACAAGAGATCAAATCTCTATGGCAGAGTTCTCGGATGTATTCCAAGACCCACCAGCTTGGCTCCCACCAGAACTGCACATGGGCCCATAGTTTCGCTCCAACTGGAGGTGACTCCTCCGTTCAGATCCATGTATCACCTTTATCTAGTAGAAAGGCCAGAGCCAAATCAACGAGTACCTTGCAAAAGGGTAGATTGATTCGTGTAGCTTGATTTACGGTGCGTCAATCCTTTTTGTGAGTAAAAACCACGGTGGTTTATGCATGTGCATGGAGTATTGGGCATTTAACAAGATGGAGGTGAAGATTTGATTCCCCTTACCAGAGATTAAGGACCTGCTTGACCAACTCCGATGGGAAAAAAGTATTTTCATTCCTGGGTTTGTCTCAAGGGTACCATCAAATCCGCATCACGAAAATGATGTGCCCAAAACAGCGTTCCGAACTCACATGGGGCACTATCGACTATAGGTTTTGTGCTTTGGGCTAACAAACGCCCCGACAACTTTCCAAGGAGAAATGAACTGAAAGCTTTCCAAGCAACGCAATCAGTTGTTTTGGTTTACCTGTACAACATCTTAGTTTTTTCCAAATCAATGGAAGAGCACATAGAACATCTCCGCGAAGTCCTCGCGATCCTTGGGGAACAGAAGTTCTATGCGATGTCAAGCATGTACAAGTTTGCACAAGATGAGCTCGAGTACCTTGGCCACAACTGACAAGGACGGTATCTATATCGACCCACAAAATTTACAAGTCATAGTGGATTGGTCGTGCCTAGAAAACGGTGGGCAAACTTTAGGCGTTGTAGTGGGTGTAGAATGGTTATTGCAATAGCAATAGTGTAAACACAAGATCCCCTTGCACCTCCGTGGGAACCACCCTGAGAGATGATTTATTATAGCGGTTTCATGAACAAGATCCAGCGGGGATACTGTGTGGATTCTTGGTTTTGAGACTCTTGGAATCTGGACAAGTATGGATTGATGGAGGCCGCACGAATCTTTTGGCAAATAGAACAAGTTGTACCGGACTCGGGAGACCTTCAAACAAAGATTATGTCCCAGTTCCTCAACCCGCTGGTTGCAGGTCATGTGAGATCTCACACAAGTACTCTCGGACCACTATTGGTGGCCAGAATGGAGTGTCGATATCCATTTGTATTGCATAACATGCAACCCATGTCTTTGGAACAATGATAGTAGTAGAAAGCCTGTTGGGCCCCTCCAACATCTTCCCATCTCTGGAACTCTATGGGAGTGCGTCAGCATGGGCTTTATTACTAGTCTTCCGTGTCAGAAACCGGGGTGCGGTTCTAACGTGGCCCAATAGGTCTTTTGTGCTCAAGGCTATGTTTTCTGCGGGTGGTTCTAAGTCTAAGTGTGAGCATTCTGGTCGCCTCACGCTATGTTTCTGGTAGTTTAAGACAAATGTGAGACAGTCACTTTTGCGATTTTGCATTAGTTTAAGAACATGGATATTATCTAAAAATTTGTAGGGCTAGTCATGAGCTCTCCAACGCAATAAACCATGCACGATTTGGATCACCGTAGCTCGCGCTACGTCAGCCGAAGCGCAGCACCCCAAACCAACCGCTCAGTCGGAGGCGCGCACCACGTCGCACGCCGAGGCGCCTTCACATATCAAGGATGCATCAAAACGCCATTCCGGAGGTGCATATGTCCCTACACATAGTGGCAGCGTCCCTTGCGCCTTTGGGGTCTGTTTCGATGAGTTAATCATCGAGTTTGGTGATGGGGATTGATGTGGGTCAAAACCTGTTCGCAGACCTCCAGTCGGAATTTTGACCAAGTCCCCGAGTAACAAACTGTACAACTGAGTTTCGGACTCCGAGCCAGGTTTTTGGCAAAGTCCCTCAGTAACAAAACTGCACTACTGAATCCGGCAGTCCTTCCGGAGCAAAATCCCCAGATGGCATTGTGTTACTCGTTCCGGTCAATTATTCACCGGCAGTCGAACCGCAGCCAGCTCCCAGAGCCGTCGCGCACACCCCAAATTTGGAAGCTCATATCTCCCTTTTTACTAGTCGAATTTTGGTGAAACAACTTCCATCCGATTCAGCGATTTGTCAACTTTCAGGAGCAGTCCTCCATTTTAGGATCCAGTAATCCTCGAGTTGCAAGATCCAATGACGAGGAATTTCCTCTCTCTGGCAGCTCGGAGGTGCCTCCCGTCGCCGCACTTGGGCATGCAGAGGGACAATCTTCAGTTTTTTGTGCACGGGCCGTGGCCACAATGCAGTATGAGTAGTTTTAGATCTTTTAATGAGGATAAAGCAATTCATTTCTATAACCACTAATGTGAATGTAGAGGAGACCGCTCGTCTCTTCTTTTAGGGTATCATGAACTACCACAACTTGCCATTGTGCGTTATCTTCGATCGAGATAGATAGTTTGCTAGCATGTTTTGGAAAATGATGGACGAGTACTTTGGCACTGAGTCATAAACATCAATAGCATATCACCCTTAAATTAAGAAAAAAATAGACTGCATGAATTGCACACTGCAGCAGATGCTCCACTTGTATGACTGGGATGAATTCCTAGCACTGGTAGAATCTACAGTGAGCAACTTGGTGAACGAGTCCACAAAATTCACACTATTTGAGTGGAATAGTGGTTGGCATCTAGTGATGTTCTCTTTATTGGTAAAGAGTGGGAGTATAGGAGGACGAGTTTCTTCTGATCAAGCCTTTGCCGACCGCATAGACTCCTTGTTATAGGAGGCGAAGGGTCACTTTCAAGCTTCTTGGTAATGACAAAAGGCATATGCCGGAAAATGCTACCGAGAGGTCTCATTTGACATCGGTGACAACGTGTTGCTTAGCACGAAGAACCTTCATCAAAAGTCGCTAGGGATGTAAAGAATTCTACTAAAGTAGATTGGGTCGTTTCTGATCGTTGCATGCATCGGGCCAGTGGCATACCAATTGCTGATTCCGTCGAGTATGAAGATGTATGGCGTGTTTCGTCTGAGCCTACTAGATCCATATACGCGAGAAGGAACTATTCAGCCACCACCGATAGTCCTTATTGTCGACGTCTAATATGAGGTCCTTCGCCTACTCGAGCACCAAGAGCATACACTCTGGTCAAGGGTGGTAACGGAATACCTCGTTGATTGGGCCGGTTGTGGACATGAACATAAATCATGGGAGCCCGAATCTTGGTTGATCACGGGGGTGGTCAACGAGTACTAGAGCGAGTTGATAGCTAGCACAGATTGACACATAGGAGGGGGCACAACTTCAACGCGGTAATAGTGAACAACATTCGCACTGGACAACATTCATGGACACGACCATACGAGGTTGAGGACATCCAACATGGTTGTTCCACGGACGCTCCAGCCTGAAGGGGGGAGGCCGCTAGCCGTGTTGACCGAAAAGCTACACATTATGTCCAAGTGTCAGGCTTGTGATCATGTCGAGCTGCTGATTGAAATCATTCATTTTCTTTTACAATGTTGATGACTCACTATCTTGTACTCTCACTTGTTGGTCATCAACCAGGACGGTTCATAACAATTGGGGAGAAATGTAGCGGGAGGGCCGATTTGGGCCCTCCCATTTCGCGATGGCGAGGAGGTGGCTTGCAGTCAACCTTTGCTATTGCGAGGGCTGGCCGGTGGCCAGCTACCCGCTGGCTACCAGCCGGCTGGTGGCTAGCTGGCTGGATGGCAGACGGCCAGTGAGGTGACCGGCCGGCCACCCAGCGGTGAGCCATCAGCCGCAAATTGAGTTGGTGGCTAGATCAGCAGCTAAGAGGCCACAAGGGCCACAAGGGAAAAGCCCGTGGCCTTGTGCCCTTGCCCTTGCTCATCCTCCTCGCCAGCAAGAGCAAGCAAGGATGAGGGATAGACGCAAGCAAGAGAGATGCAAGAAAATAGCAATGTGTACATGTGAAATGGGCGATCGTGAGTCGCACGCTACGATTTTGCACCAATGTATAAAGAAAAACCTCAAGTTTGCCTAGGTCAAACTGCGAGTTTTGATACCGGTAAACTCGTGCAAACCTACAATGTCGGGGTAATACCCTCCTCGGTTCGAACCTAGAACGAGGGGGGGGGTTAAAAATGGAAATGGGCCTCCGAAGACTTGAAACATTCAAGTCTCCATCCACAGGTCGTTGATGACGATTTCCCCCAGAGTGATGCGGAGAGGAAAGCCCCTCGAGCGAGCTCTGCAAACCATTCTGCAAACGCCAACGATGACCTACTTGAAGGAGATGGAGAGCTAACTCGTTACATTAATAGACTGTGATAAACATTATGTTCAGACATATTCATTACATGAGTTGTAATAAACGTAAAGGAAACGGTAGCATAAAATGATAAAAATGTTTTAATAGTAAAAACATTTTAACTGAGAAATTCTTTGAAGATTATAGAAATCATAATGTTTCTTTCACAGTTGTGCACAGCTCATGAAGAATTCAAATGAAGGAAAACTTGTACAAACGTCCTAAGAAGCTTCCCATAGGAAACCATGCATGTACAGTGGTTTTGGAATGTACAAAAGATATGTGATTAACTCTAACTCGTATCACCCTTCTCTTGTCGCCACCTTTTCTCTTGATCATATCCACATCTTTTCCCATTCTCTTCAGTGTTTTGTGTGTCACCCTACATTGGGGCCTCAGTGATCTTCCCAATTTCTCCCCTGTGTCCTTGTCTCAGTGCTCGCTCTTCGTGGGTTTTTTACCTTCGTGAACAAGGTCACTAGGCTGGTTATGGTCTATGGACTGTCATGCCCTCTGCCTCTGCTTCGTGTTGTCCACATCCTCATGAATACAGATCGTGTTACATCAACCGCTTTGGATGATTGATCTCTCTCCCCTGCCGTTATTCACCTCCCTCTCTTGTTGTGGCACCTTTCCTATCTGTTGTTCCCTCCTCCCTTAATTGTCTCACCTCCCCATCCTCATCATCCTCTGTCATCCTCCACCCTCTTATTTCACACCTCTACAACCTTGCCATGTGTGCATCTACCCTCACCACCCTCCACCCTTTGCCTCTCCTCCAGTCCTTGCCCTTCTTCATCACCCCCCCCTTCCTATCTTCTCCCTCTTAACAGTTTTCCTCATCTAGCTCGTCCAACACACCGACCACTACGGTCACGTCCTCGTCCGCCCCTTCGTCTGCCCCTGCGTCTTCATCTACCATCTCACCATCCTCGATTCCTGTCGTCCCTGACGTGTCGCCGGACCTTGCAGGGACAGGCACCCTTTTGTCCTCAGAGTCCACTCAACCTGCACCTATCTCACCCTTCGTTCGCGGCGGGCGTCTGCGTCTCCGGGCATCTCCAGCTCACGTCTTTCTGGGAATGGAGCTGGAACGAGACCGCCCCCGCCGTGTTCTCCACGTTCACCAGACTGTCTACATTCGCAACCTGGGGGAACGTTTCGCCTCTCTCCTTGAGTTAGTGCCCACGGCGTCCACGCCAATGATGCCAACAGGACAGAGGTTGCTGAAGACATTGGATGTGTCAAAGTTGGGGAAGCCTTTCGATGTGACAGACTATCTTTGCCTGATCGGCTCTCTCATATACATGGCTTAGACGTTGCCTACGTCGTGATCTTCTTGGCACAGTTCTCATAGTAACCGAGAGCACGAAAATTGGAGGTCGTATTGTGTGTCGTCAGGTATGCCTTCACCACTACTCGCACTGGTCTGCGCTATCGAGCACAACCATCAGTTGTAGTTGACGGGCACACAGACAATGAATTGGCACATGACGTCGATGCTCGCAGCCTCACTGGCTACATCTTCCTTGTGGGCGAGACCGATGTGTCATGGGAGAGCGGCAAACAGGGTTGTGTTGCTCGTAGCTCTTGTGAAGCTTAGTATGTTGCACTTGGCGCTGGCACATGTGAGAGCATCTGGCTGTCTCGTCTCTTGCAACAGTTACGTGTCCCCATTCGCTGCATCACTCTCCGCTGCGAGAGTCAAAGTACCAAGGCTATTGATGAGCGCGATGGCATGGGTCACACTCGCACTAAGCACATCAATGGTGAGAATCATTTTTTGCGTGAGAGGGTGGCTACGGGTGACGTCCAGATTGTCTGGGTGGACCCTCGAGAGTAGAGAGCTGACTTCCTCAGGAAGGCGCTCAACAGCATCGTCTTCAAGGCTTCATTCCATGCCATTGACTTGTTGTGTGCTTGTGATACACCTGGTTGAGTCCCTGTGTTCGTGCGTCCATGTGTACAGTTGTGTTAGTCACATCTTGTGACGTCCATGTGAGTGTGTGTTGTGTGTCAGCTGTGGGTCATGGGGGAGTGTTGGTTCATGTGTCCAGACACGTAGTGACCTCTGGCCTCGTTGCACATCCTACACATCACTGATGCAGGTGACTGAGAGAGCCAAGATGTTGCCGTCGGCGCGCTCACTGTCGCCAAGACATGGTTGTGGGCCATGTGAACGTCAGCTTCACGACTTGGCATGTTTTATCTTGTCACGTGCATAATTGGTGCTAGATCTAGGTGCATCCGGAACCTTACCCATGGCTGATAACACAAGGGCGG
>SZWC01013378.1:26954-44291 GCA_023375785.1 Penium margaritaceum | reverse complement strand
GGGGGGGAGCAGACCACGCGTGAGGTTCGGGGTCACGTGCTATCGGGAACAGCCTGGACCCCTCCGCGAGGTAGAGCAAGAGGCGACCTGTCTTCCAGCCTCACCCTGTCAGTGCGTGGGAAGAGCAACGGGTCGTCGTGGGAGGGTGAGGGCTACGGAGGCAGCAAGAGGCCGCCACCGTTTCCTGCGGTGCGGCTACCAGGCGGCCAGCGTCCGAGTCGCACTCGCAGGCGCGTATTGAGACTGTGGGTTGAGGTTCCGACGGGAACTAAGCGTGGGCATTGTCAAAAAAAAGGCGATTCTACCACCTTCCATCAATAGTAGCAATCTAATCTAGACGGAAACCCCACTGACCATTGGTACAGAAACAAATTCGAGCAGAATAGGTTTGAGGTGGCTGTAGAAAACTTTGAGTGCAGCTATTTGCACGTATTCCGAAATTCAATGAAACAAAGGGTTTTAAAAAAACATTCCAGAGTTTTAAGGAGAAATTGACTATTAGAGACACTCCACAGTCACAGCAAAGGGATAGTCATGCGAGAGACAAATGCAAATCAGGTATTCTTACGAGTGAAGAAAGCAAATTTCAATAGGGCATCAAGGAAAAAATAGTATCTTTCCACTGATAGAATCATAATAAATCAATCATAAGTGAAAATTAACTGTTTTTTTAGACCATAAGATGAAAACGTCATCCAAATGAACCATTACCTAAAACATAAATCAACAACATGACAATGTGTCAAATAATACGTAAACATTGAAACCCAAAGCAAAGTATTCAAATCATTTTTTTCAATTATTATAGAATATAGAAAAAGATATGAAAAGAATAAATTGATGACAGATTATGTGAAATTTTAAAGCGGAGCAATATAAAAAAATAACCAACCAAATGAATTCCAAACCAATGTATCTCACTAATAGGGATCTTCTTAATCAATGTTTCTGAATCATCCTCACCAACTACATACTATATGCTTACACTTTATAACATTTTACACTCAAATAATAGCATTGAATTTTTTTCTTGAGTTTTAGAATGCTCACTACAAAAAACATAAGGATGATGTCGTCCTTCAATTTTTTTTGAACCACTAAAAAACATCCACATTTAAGAAAATAACACTTTACAGTGATTCTGGATAAACGAGCTACTCATGCTATTCCAGTTTTCAATATTTTTTATCTCAAACTACCGTCCTAAACATTGGTGCACATATAAAGAGATTTTCAACATCTGTGCATTTTACAATAGAATTTAAACATGCCTTTGCCTTTCTCTGACGTGTTTTTTTTACATTCTAGGCACCAAAAGAAATCCTACCACTATAGCCAAACAACCAATGGCATGGATAGTTCCCAAAGGTGAACTCATTCCGCTTGCTATACACATTATTTTTCCCATATTGAAGTTCCTACCATTTTGCATTCATTTTCACCTAGTACTAGTTCTTGGTTACAAACTTTGAGAACCGTGTTAAGATGTTAAATTCATCTCTATTGATAATTCATTTAAAATAGCACATTTTTGCATATAATACCAACCATTGTTCTCCATTATGTTATAATCATGTATCCTTGTAATATGCAGATTATTCATGACATTCACAGTCTATAAAGAATCTAGAAGCCATGTGTTTCCAACATAGTAGACCCGTGGAAAGATTCACACATGTAGCGAGCCAAGATAGTATGTGTTGTAATGGAATCATTTTCTTAAATTGAACCTAAGACATTTGGGTGAACACCAAACAACAGAAATGCAACCCGAAGATTTTTTCATTTTGATTAATGTATACCAAAATAAAACAAATCGTTTCCTCCATGATAAAATACCATTACCCGTTATCGTATCAAGGAATCCAATGTTACATCAACAAAGAAACATAGTCTTTGAGTATATTCCACTCCACGAGATTCAAACCAAGAAACATGAAAGTGAAAACTTTCAAATAGAGAAACAAAAATTCATTACTTTCCCATATTTCAAAGCACATAAGACTAGGTGTAGCTAGGGTCATATTCCTGAGAGAATATGGGGATAAAGTGAGTCTTTTGTTGGGTCTTGTATTACAATCAGATATGCCATGAACTTAATCACTAAGGATACAACACAAACATCTAATTTTGCACTTCAAGAATAGTTTCAAGATACGTTTTGAACTCAACAATGAATGACAAAGGAGGAACTATGTTTTCCTTATTCATTAAGAGTTATAACCTTCAATGTTGAAAGTTACATAACGAATAATCTAAATATTTGATAAAGGCAAAATGAATCTGATCATGGTGTGACTTTACCCTTTGTTACTCCACTTTCTCATTTACGTGAAATAAAACAAACGTCTTCAACATGAGAAATGTATTGGCAACCCAATTTTCCTAAAGAACATACACGAATATCCACATGAAAAAACAATACTTCAACTTCTACAAATTTTACAAGCTTCAAAATAGAATATCCAATAAGCACACCACATAATCTAAGTGTCTAAATCGTAATAAATTTTTGGAATAACAACTCATTTAACAATGAATTAGGGATCATAGTTATCAGTAACAAATGATGGGGTAATAGTCAGGTTTGATGATGTTATCCCAAAGACTACTCGTGCATCATTTCACACAAGGTCAACATATCTACACACCACATGTACCCATAAGAGTAACACTTGCAGTTGGCAAAATATTTTTGGGCTTGATAACATGGACAAAAGATGGTTCATTTACTAAAGAGTGTGAAAACCCTTTCCTCAATGAGGTCAACCTAGGAATGAAAATCTTCTACAAACCTCAAGGCTAACAAAGTATCAAGGATATGCCTACCAATTGCATAATGAATCCCTAGAGAATTTTCATCCACTTGCGAGGATTATAATGGCTTTTCTCTGGTTAGCAAGAATCAAGACGTAACTCTAGCATTATGTAGGTTAAAACACATACAAAATAGTTTCTCTTCAAAATTCACTTTGAAAACAACTTGGTTTGAGTTGTAATCTTATCAAATGGAACAAAAACTCATGAATACGATGAAAACCTCATGTGCCTCTACTTTCATTGCCAATAAGAAATTTTATTTGGGCCAAGATGTTCAATTGATCTTGAAAAATCTCCCTCAATAGATGGGATTTGAAGGAATGCATGGCCACAAAGCAATCGTAGATATAAGATAAGAAACAAATTCATAAAAATACAGCAATACATGTGATAATCTAATAATGAATACAAATCATAAAAAGTTAAGAAAACAACAAATGCAATTACATCATAAGAAAGGTGTATTTCAACTAGAATATGTTCTTTCAATAACTCTTTTGTATGAATGACCATGATGTTTATGCCAAATGTAACCTCCAGTCATAATAGGCATCAAATCTCATGGATTACAACCAAATGGTGATGTTTCATCCTCAAGGTAAAAAGAGGCACAAAATAGCTTTACACATTCCACAGAAAATCTTTGTTAACTTAAATAACAACAAAAGAGGAAATACGTTTTGACAAGAATGATAACAAATACATCAAACATATGAGGAGCAATACTATGTGAATTTAAAAAAATATCACGTGAAATTATTACCCTAGAAGAAAAGCTAAAGCAAAATGGAATTTCAATGATAAAAAGGTATAAAATGAGAAGTAGACATTGCTACAAATGGGCAAACAAATGTAATCATAATCAATACTTCCATTGTTTGACAGAGAAACTTCTAAAGATTTCTTTTGTGGTGATTTACTTTCTTAAAAGCTATCATACACAATAAACGAATTATTCATAGAGATTTTTGAGAAAGTGAAAGAATCCTAGTGTAGATCAATGAGAAAACATTATTTTTGCTTTTATGAAGATTGAAAAAGTGGAACACGTTTTTCATCGGTAGCCTTTCCACATTCTAATATATTTTATCATCTTGTAAAAGATAATCCATGTCCCATTATGTAATACATTACATAAAAATCATTTGACGGTTCACAGTTTTAGCCCTTTTCAAATAAAGAATAGTTTTAAGCCATGGTTTGATATGTTCCCGTTTGATAAGGCCCAGGTCTACAACCTACACTTGATTTTAAACAAGGGTGGGTATGCTTTCCTACTAGGATTTGAGGTAGGCACATGTGCTTCCAACTTCTTCTTTCTCTTCTACACAACAACACATTTCATTCAATATAGATAACTTGGACTTGAGCCTAAGTGGAAAGAAAAAGTTGTGTTTGCAATGAAACTCATTTTTGAACAATTTTTGTTAAAAACATCACGCGACGGTGCTCTTTACCAACTTCTGAAATTTGCAATAAGAAACGCAAAAAAATTATTCTGTGGCTCTACATCTTGGGCCTCATTATCTTAGCACATACGGCACCTCTTTTGTGAAGTATAGTGGCTGTGGTAGGAAGCTCCATAATTAAAAGCTCAATTTTGAGTGTGGAATGACTCGAAGCATCAATGTCGGGCTAAATGTTGATCAAATTATTTTAAATAAGCTTTTGAGCAAAGGAATTCAAAGCAATTATATGGTCTTGAGGCTCATGATGTATGCTAATGAGTTGCTAGCCTTTGGTAGATGAAGGGATTTACCTCGAAGTAAGAAATTTACACTTTGTTAGGGTTTTCAAGAGCTTGTAGTGACAAGGTCACAGCGTGCACGGATGAAGCAAGCTTGTAATTGAAAAGACTATCAAGTACTCTAATGTTTGGAAGTGGTAACGTGGGATCAAGCGATGATCCGTGTACTTCCTACGCATAGAGATCCTGACAATAGCAATACTTCCTTGTTTCATTACATCACGTGGTGACGTTGTAACTACAGAATCGTGAAAACCCAAACAAGCTATTAAAGTAGAAGGACACATGGACATGCTCAACATGTGATTAGGAAAGCAGACTCGTGCCACCATCAGGGAGTAGCACGTACATCTCAAGCTTCAAAAGATGAAAGATATTGTCATCACTCACAAACAGAAGGATGAGCGCATGACGTGGCCAATCTGCACACATAGAGATATTCATGCTCTTTGAGTAACCTCAATATGGAAAGCCCACACATGGTCTCTCAAAAGCTGAATGACCTCTTAACGCCAAGCTTGTTCATAAACAAAGAATGTTGTCCAATGAGAGAGTAAGCAGTAGCTGAAGAGGAAAAGCGCTCAACAAAAAAAGTGATTTAGACAAGGGGATATTCGGATGTTGTGCATGGAAATAAAGCCTTGGAACTGTACTTTACTGACAATTTTCTTTTACTCTTACCTTCCAGAGGAGGTCACAAGTTTTGAAGCTCTTGGGCCACAACTTCAGCATCAATTGTCCCAGATTCAGTAAGAGGTTTATCTGGATCATTAGCTTCAACTCGTACAACTACAATCGGTATGTAGTGAAACATTCTTGTAGGCACATGTTGCAAAGCTTATGCCATTAGCTCTCATACAAGTGCTCATGCGAGTGCTACGATCCGTAACTTCAGGTTGGCGTGAAGCCCCTTGCCACGACAGGAGGTTGACTAGACGACGACAAGCAAGCGAGGCCTCGCGGGAGGTGTGCGCTTAAGAGGACTAGCCAATACCTTAAAATTGTTAAAAAGATGTCCTCCCCTCAACAAACTAACGGTGGCGAAGGGCCAGGCGCAAGAAGCCAAGTCTAAGGTCAAGTGGTAGGTAAAGTCGTGGGGAGCTAAGATTGACACAGTCCTTGTGGGCTCCGTGTTAAAAAAAAGGGGGTAAGGGGCGCGCCTTTGGTCAAAAGAAGGAAGGCTACTCGTTATGGGTAACTTGAATACTCTCCAAACGGAGGGGCAACGATGTTTTTGGCAGAAAAAATCAAGAAGAGTCAATTGAAAACTCCAAAGATGACCACCAAAGCATAAGCAAGGATAGCGAAGACAAGTAAAAGTTGGTCCAATTGTGGAGGGCGCCATGGACGTCCAAGACAGTCGTTTGAGGAGTGGAAATCGACCAAAAATGGATGTTGGGGTACAATGGCCGCCTTGACCATGGGAATATTGCGCATAAGCAACTAAGCATGCCTGGAGCAAGCTATAAAAGTGGCATAGTTGTCAAAGCAAGAGGTTGAAGCGACACGAGGAGCACAAGGCTAAAGCATCAAAAACAAATGACAAGTAGTGAGCTTTTATACTCGCTAGTTAGGGGTGGTTGTGACACATTGGCGGTCCAAGCAAGTGGTCCCAATCCGCAGTCCCACCTCGCAAGCGCCGCGTCAATGGAAGCTTCTACAGCCTTCCACTAAACAGCCATGTACGTGCATGGCAAGCACAATGGCTCGTGCTATGGAATGTTGCTTCTCCAAGAAAAAACCTCATCGAGAAGAATGGTGACGAACCTCACTTCACCGAGTTGAAAACTTCTCCTCCAATTGACCAGCTCCAACCAGACAACGGCCCCAAAAAGACCCAAAAATGCTATAAGCAAGAATTTAGAGGGCAATTCTCAAAACGTGTGCACCCCATTTTTTCCCTCAAAATTTGGAATAACCAAAAAACACCCGAGAGCCACTCAAAAATATCTTCTAACAGGAAAACGTTTTTTCACAACTCAAACCTCCACCAATCACATATTTCACCACTCAAAAAAGTAAAAGTCTCTACATTCATCAACGTACCTATGGAGTGGGAGTGATATAGTGAGTGATCACTACGGTGAGTGATGGCTTTGACATGGCGTAGTCGAATTGACAGTCGGAGGTTTTTACGCAAAGTTACGATTTTGTATTTGTAAACACTTAAATGTGGCTTGACCAGGAATTTTCTTCTGTACATGTCAGAATTAAATCTAACATCTAGCTCTAAGGGGGGAAAGAACTCTCGATTTGGGTGCTGCATGCACAATACGACTGTGCATGTCTACTAGCTCAACTTGGTCAGCAACTGTGTTGTGTAAGTAAGCATTGTTGGGTACTTGGCCTAGACCGATCACGATTGGGCTACACTTGACTGGACTGTTAGGACCGCTTTCATCATCATATGCAAGTTGATCCCTAGAGTAGGGACCGATCTTGATCAATTGGTCCATGCAAAACTCAACATTGCATCAACCACCACATATAGGACTCAACAGCTCCATCAAGTACCAAATGCACCACTCAACACGTGCATGCAAAGCCAAGAGAGGGGACCGCCATGCGTCACCGGCAACATGCACAACTCATCAATGGTGAATACGGTCAAGTGGCCAACATTCATAAGGCTTCCTTGAGGAGGAAGTTGCCCTCCTTGGACGAGAAAGATTCCTTGAGAGGGAAGCTACGACCTTGAAGTAGGACGTTTCCTCTACACACAGGGCAGCTGGTCAACTTTCCAGGATCCCAATATGAAAGTAGACTTGACTAAGTCAGTCCAAGAACTTAAGCAATTATTTAGCAACCAACTCAACATGCAACTCAAACTAGTTGACTATTAGTCCATCTGTGCCAACAACACGTCAAACCAAGAATTTGAAATAGCTATCATTTGAAGACTTTAACAAGCCTGAAAGCACTATGCCAGCCTCTATAGGTGGACGCCTCGACTTCCTCAACGCTTGACTTCCTCGTTGTAGTGGCCACACTACTTGAAAGACTCAAGCTGCCTACCTTGAGTTGTTTTGCTTGAAGTTGTCCATCTTTGGGCTAGGAGTTATTTCTAGGCAAGAGAGCCTTGATTTATTGTCTAACCTTAGGTTAGACGCTTAATAGAGCTGATTGTATTTGGACAATCATGATGAGTTGGATTGTCCCCCTATCGACCCAAGGTATTGGGCAAAGCTCTTTCAGCCTGGTAAGGAAGGTCTAGAAGCTATGTGCATTACTTGAGTTCCCCTTTGTTGACCTAGTAAGCTTAAGAACACTCTCCCATCTAGGCTAGAAGAGTCACAAGACCTCTCACCACCGAATAAGTCTAGCAATGGCTGCTAGAATGGAGAGGAAGCTGCCCTTACAACCTAAAGGCATGGTATGGTAGTTGTGCTAGGACCCCTACAACAATAGCCGTGTAGGCCTAGCAAGGTGTTGGGCCTTTGCATGGGGCAGGTGTTGTTAGAGCATTGAGATGAGTTGTGTTTTATCGCTCTTTCCCTACACAGTACATGTCATTGATAGTCTTGTCAATTACAAGTTTGATTCCAATCTTCCACTTCCACACATTGGTGTAGAGAATTTTCTTACGAAGCATAAAGATCCGAGGGAGCAGAAAGACCCCTTTGTTACATCAGAGCTTGCAATAACTTTGTGACTACAAGCTTCTCAAAACCCCAAAACACTTGAATATTAGTTTATAGTGTAAATTGTTATGGATGTATGGAGGAAGGTCTTAAGGAGTGAAAAAAACACTTTGTCAAGGGGTCAACGGGTTTAGGTCATCAAGAAGGTTTCTCCTTATGTGGAGAGTTGACTATACATATCCAAGAAATAAAACGTAGCTCTTATGGCTTTTCTAATTTTAGCCAAATTTTGAACCAATTCTTTGGTGAACCATAAATTAAGTCAAAACATTTACTCTTCCTCAACATATCAATTTTGAACCCCTTCTTGGTAAGGAATTCTTGAGGTTGAAAGCAAAAACAAAATGCACGAAGGACAAAACTACTGTTTTGTTTTTTCCATTGATGCAACGTTATGATCTGAACGGTTCATGAAAAAGGCTTTGATAAAATGAGTTACATCGTATTTTATTTTGTTCAAGTAAGAGAACACAAAGGAAAATCATGCGGTTGTAGTTTGGATTTCAAATATTGCACATTCAAGTCCTCGATAAATTTAGTCATATAAATTTCTTTCTACATTGAAATTAAGGTGCGAATGTTTTTCTATCGTACAAAAATCACACTGAAGTGCGCAAACCCCAAACCGGGCACATGGCTTGCCATGGGCTATGTCACTTTGATGCATAAAAAAAAGCATGGCCCCATGTTTTTTCTCTTTAGAGAAGCCTTTTGATCTACTTGAAACGGATTTATTGCCATTGAGCCATCGTGTGAGACTTGCAAAAAAACTCAATTTGCCAACTGGGGATTCAAAATGGGCTACAAGCCTATGAGGACCGTTTGAAAACAAGACATGACGTTTCAATTTCCAAAATGAGACATTGGTTTTTCTTTAACTCTAGGAGTTCAGATAAATTTGAGTGTGGCAAAATGATCATTCATTATGTGTGAAGTTAGTGAGGCTTCTAATACTTGTACATTTCATAACTCAAGTGTATGCAAACGACCACGAAGATTGAAGCTTTGCTACACACAGAATGAGTGTCATCGGTGCATGTTGGTGAGGAACCTTAAAGAGTAACAGGATCTAAAAGATGTTGATAAGTGTAACTCCAAAATAGAAGGTCCTCATAAGAGAGTTTAGCTAAAATAGCCCTTCAATGTTGGGCTTGGTTAGTGTCATTTGTTGCGGTTGGAATGCTATTCAAGCATGGATTCAAATGGCTTCACTTTTAATTTGACTATGTACTTTGCTCAAACGTTTCTTGTCCTTGTGACATCACTTAATTCAAGAATAAGAATAGTATTGAGATTTGATGTAGTTTCAAACCATGATCTTGGTCGTATGAGTTGTCATGGACAAAGAATTAGCGACAGATATTAAAAAAAAAGAGAATGTTGAAAAAATATACATAATTTGGTTGGCATAGGTGGCTTTGATATCTCCACAATCTTGTACCCATAAATTTTCCTTGCTCCAAAGATGCACAAAATCTGTTTTAATTGATGGCTTTAAATTTTGGAGGTAGCAGGTTTCAAAAGTCATGTGATATGTTCCACCATTTAGAAGGAACCACACATCAGTACTTTTCTTAATGTCTCATTTTATTCATAAACGAAGTCTAAAGGATCATGAATGAAAGGAATGAAGTAATGAAGAATTCTTCCTGAGTTGTTCATAAACATTGAGCTCCACATTGTTATCATTTGATCCTTTGACTTGAGCTTTCAATGCTTTAGCCTCAAACTATTTGATTCGTTTTTCTTCACACTTAAAACCAATTATTTCCTAATGTATCGTCATCTTTCAAAACGTTCATATAGGGACTTTATTTCCTTGAATATTTTTTTACACTACAAAATGAAGAGAGGAGTTGTTTTTATTGTTTTGCATTCCTACAAGGTACATCAGCAAGGAAGTGAGGTACTTGAAATTGGAAAGAATCAATGATTGAGGAGAAGAGGAATGTATGGGCAAAAACTCAAAGCACAAAATGAAATGAGGGACATACTATTTTTTCAACAAATATACAAACACATGAGTGTATGGAAGGATTGATTGATGCATGAATGGATGGAAAATCTGAAGAATGGAGGGAAGCTATACTAGGAAAACGAAGGTATGCAGGTAGCCTAAGAATTGAGAGAAATATCGATGGAAGAAGGGGGGAATGGATGAATTGATCAAAGGAAAAGGGAGAGCGGGATGTGAGAAGATAGCAATCATGTACACAACTCAAGAGATGCAGGAATAGATTCATACATGCAAAATATTTCAATGCGACAGGATGAATGTCCAAAGAGAGAGAGAGAGAGAGAGAGAGAGAGAGAGAGAAAGAGAGAGAGAGAGAGAGAGAGAGAGAGAGAGAGAGAGAGAGAGAGAGGGAGAGAGAGAGATAAAGAGAGAGAAAGAGAGAGAAAGAGAGAAAGAAAGAGAGATAGAGAGAGAGAGGGAGAGAGAGAGAAGGGGCGAGAGAGGGATAAAAAGGGAAAAAGAGGAAACTAGAGAAACAAACAAGTGAGGAATTGTTGTGGAAATTGGAAATGTAATGATGACAAAAATTATGACAATGATGGTGAATGTAATAGGATATTCTCTTTTGTTTCCATAACAAGGAAATTTGTTCATGGAACTCAAAGTTGATCGAAATTTCCCCTGGAAAAGCTTGAACTATTTAAACAAAAACTTGTGCAATAGTGATAGGAAAGGTCCACTAATGATGAATGCAATTGTGAAAGAGATGGTGCATCTAAAAAGAGAGGATCATCTTAACAATCTTGATCATGTTAACAATGAGCAAATGAAAATGGCCTTCTTGAGTGTTGTATTGTATTCAGTCATGTTGTGTACACGTAATTCTTATTGTTGTTTTGCTAATGAAGGGATATACCTTTTCATGAGAAGGTACACTTAAGATGGCTTTCTGTTGAAAATCTTTACAAATTTAGGCAAGAGGGGATTTCAGAGGCAAAAGTACCTCTTACAAGATGAGTGCAGAGTTTTCATCTAGAAGGGTATTATCTTGTCAAAATGCTTAAAACTAAATTTTCAAATGTGTAGAATGTATTCACAATGAATTTCCTAGAGTTAGCAAAATTTTTCAAGAGACTTGCCCATGAATTCTACAAAGAGCGCACAATGTCCAATGACAAAGCTCGTAATATAACAAAAACAACATGTTCGTAGTTGTGTGTGTGTTCAAGAGGTAGCCGTACTTTTTAAGATAACAATACTAAGTATAAACAATCAACCACCATTTTTTAAGGTAGCCCAACATAATGCATTGAAAGACTTGATTTATGGATTTGTATAGCCAGGCATAGACCATAAGATTAAGTACTAGAATTAAAAAATGCAATGCAAATTATATGTTGAATTTTTGTGTGTAGTGCATTGTACATAACGCAAAATCTATATCCCATTTGTACAGTTTGTGTTGATAAACTAAAAACATGGACATAAAGATCATGTTTTTGAACAGTAGAACAAAGAGGAACAAGTAAATTTCTTAAACATACATAAATTCCTTAAAACAAGAGATACCATGTGTATACTCGGAGTCTTTTCATGAAACTTTTCTCAATGAATGATTCATGAAGCAGAGAATATCATAGATCTTTTTGGTGAAATTCTAGTATGATGAGGTGGAATATGTTGTCATAATGTTCTACACATAAAGCAGTCTGTGCCAACTACATGCGCCAAGATTGAACATGCTTAATAAACCAATCGCTAAAGTTTGATTCACCCTTCCTAGTATAGCCAAACCATGGTAAACGAATTACATGGATTTTATGACTAGTTTTTATTTCACATAAGAAGATTCTACACTACTCTTGTGATGGAAGGTTTATTCTTTATAAAGTTCCATTTTGTCCTAAAATGAAGATTTATGCCACTCAAAGAACAATAAGCATGTTCATAAGTATTATCATTTAAGTAGATTATGTCCCCTTCTTCATATCCAATGACGAAGATGGAAGAATGGTAACTGCATTTTGACAGGTGCTAATGACTTGCTAGAAGAGTGGAATTTGGTCGTTAATGTTCATGCATTAAATGGATTAAACTAATCACTCGCTATAAAACGTACCTAGCCTTCCAACAAGCCACATGGTTTTACGTAGTCAATTTTCTTTATCGAAAATGCCCAGTGAAAGTTATGACATGTTTATGTTTGCAAGTCAAATACCATCAATGGCGGTTACCAATGAACCATTCACATGCAACATGTTTAGTGTTAGCATTAGGGATGAAAGAACTTACACGCTTGGCGAGACAAAAGAAGAGATGAATCAAGCAGCCGACAAACAATTCTATGACCTTGAATTCAACATCAGAACAACAACCTCATAATTAGAATTTCAATTTATGAGTTTGAGGATAAGATTATACAAAGGGAAAATAAATTTTTCTTCTTAATGTTTTTCATTTAGGAGATGTTAACACCTCTGTCTCCAATTTTCACCAACATCACACGAAGGCTATCCACATGATATTCCACGCAATTCCATCACGCCAAGATCCCAAAGAGCTATTCCGTTGTATTGATTTAACCTTTACACCACCTACATGAGTGATAAAGGTTTCAAAACATGAAGTAGAATACATTTTGAATCGTCGAATGCAAAGAAATTCATAAATGATATCGTAAAGTGGTGGGCGTAAAACTCTTATTGTAATAGATTGGAGCCTTTACAAAACAAACGAAAGTTAGTTTAAGAGATTGAAGACTATTTTAGTTGGCACATGCTTGTGTTTTGTAACAAGTTGAGACATCATAGCTACAAGGTGGAAAATGTTCCAACGAAGACACATAGAAGACCAGAAGCCCCGCACGGAGGTATTCTTGATCATTGCAATCATCGCATTCCATGCGACAATTTCTGGATTCTTCTTCAAATAGGACTTTTATAGTTACAGAAAGTTTCATGACCTCAAGTGTTATGTTCCATAAGTTCATGGCAACATTGAGCACCTTCCATAAAGGATTCATCACAATAGTTTGGACAGTTGTGCCTCATTCTTGTTTTTGCATTTGTATGTATGTATACGCATATGTATTCATATGGTTTCTCGATAGTTTGCACACTTGGATGTTTAGTATGCTTATTGCTTAACATGAGTAAATGAAATGTCCCAATTATTGAAATGGTCTTGTGATCTGTGACTTTACCTGTTCGACGTCCTCTAAGCTGAACAGGCATATGCAAGATGTAGGTCCGAATGTGGCAGAATATGGTTATTCTTGACCCCTCGTTTGATCGATTATGTTTTCCGATATTTTGTTGTATGCTGAAACAGTGTCCTCGTGGTCAGTGGATCTTCTTCCTCTACTGCCGGGGACCAAGGTCAAACCACGAAAGAACGGGAAGGGGAGAAACCCCCGCGAAGCAATCTTCGTTCTCATTTGAATTCGGGAAGAACAATTATCTGCGCTTTGAAGTTCATGAAGTTATGTCCAGGGTTGAATGCGACAGTTCCTAATCAGTTGGAACGCGTCGAACTTGCAGTGTCCGTAGAGCTCGAAGTAAAGGCTTTTCATAACAAGTCCTAGTTGCCACACAAGTGATCACCGTTGAAGGCCCCAGTAAAAACTTCAGTGCTCAAAATCATCGAATTGGTTGTAGTCAGATATAATAATATTGTCGATCGGGTGCTTTGATGCCGTCCGATTTTCATTCAGTTTCGCTTTCTGCTCGAGAAATGTTCATGGAGACTGCGGCCACGCCTCAGTCGAACCTGCTTGCTTTCTTGCTTCCTGAATGACCTGGACTTTCAACAGCCTCGCTTCGAAGCCACCATGTTTTGGTCGACAGCTACGGTGGCCATATAATTCGTCGGGTGGAATTTTGTCGTTTTATATCTCCTGCCGTCCATTCGCCGGCAGGTTGTTTTTTGTGCGGATCGGAGAGTGCACAACGATGTCAAACTTGTGGCTCGTTCTTCGGAAACGCAGTTCACTTCGGCGAATCGTGCATCGTCATCCGTCGTGCACTCGGACCTCTAGTCTTGAAGACATCCAGGTCCTAAACAACGCCGCTACTCGCTGGAGGCAGCACCGATTGAACCTCCAACACTGCCTGAAACATTCAATGGTAGCACTTGATGTCACGATGGTACGGCAATAGCAAATGGTCCATTCGAACAGCATCCGACGGTATAGGTTAGCTTATCCTATGCCTTCGCTAACATGCATTGCTAACATGCACATTCGTCTGCACATTCGTCTTCACACTGCGCAGACGAATGTACACTCCTCTCAACGTAATCGTGGCGGTTTGCGGATCGCCCATTCCCATGGCATGGAGGAGAGTAACTGGCGGCAACCTTACATCCATGCAGAACTAGTGAAAATGGAAGGCCTTGTGCTAGCTTATGACTGTTGACCTTTTGCGAAAGAAAAAGCCGCCTGACTGCGGTCATCCGGCCTGTAATGCTTCAGACAGTTCATGGCTGATTGCGGTTCCACCACAAAACACTGGAGAGCGACAGCCGGCAAGCGATTTCTGACCGGCGACCACTGCCGTTCGCAGAGCCAGATGACGCATCCTGGAGAGAAAAGCGCACTGGCGCTTCTTTTCCGACAAGACATAAATGCACCAGCTGGCAGGAGCTCATGCATTGATGAACAGAACATAGATTGTCACGTGCCTCACACGATTGGATGCGAAAAGCGTAGACGACAGTTTAGGACAGCTAACGCTCACGAGATTGCAGCTACTCCTGTTTAGCAAACTACAACATGGATGTGGGTTCAAAACCTCAATGAGGGACCCACAAAAGCCCTGACGCTGTTGAGGGGTGCTGAAGGAAGGCTTTCATTGTTGAGATTTTTCGTCCCTCATGTTCGCCTATAGTACACAGCCATCTCTTGGGCCGCGGCTGTACAAGCGTGAAAAGACTTTGGGCGGAGACACTATGTACCCCTGTTTTCGGAGAATAAGGCTCATCCTCCACCACGTCTGAACTGTATTTCACATTCGTCCATACCGAAAGAAACTAGACTCCATCCACCCGCACCTCAGAAGATAAGTTATCGTCTTCCCCCGTCCCTGGAGAGTAAGCCCCACCTGCCACTCGCACCTATCAATCTCTCCTTGTGATTTTATAATCTTAACTTTCAATTAAATAAGGGTGGATTGGTGTTATGATTAGCATTTCGAAAGTTTTTGCTCTACGTTTCCTGCATGAACACATCACGTATACATGTGCACAAGAGTGTGTGTCGCGTGTTTCACAGATGAAGGTTGAGACCGTAAAACAACTTGATGTTTTCTCATAACAATCGCGAAGTTGGACATTCTTATTCTAAACTACAAACAGGAGTATGTACTTTTCTTGTTCATTCTCACATGGATTTTTCGGCTGCATGCAAAAGGAAAAATAGTGGGATGGGAGTGTTATAGAAACTTGTTCTCATCATTTTGTTTTCCAAAAAAAACGTGTCGTGTAGGATCTACAATTGAGTTGGTGCTATGTACCAAACATACACAAGTCCTTAATCTTTCAGAGTGGTCATTTCTGTTACAAAAAAAATAGCCCACCGCACGACAAGACCTCAATTTTCACCCCGAGGTTTTAGGGCAGTTCGTTCAACTGCCATCACCCTCCGACAAACCTTGTCACATTTTCTGACAATTTCGACCAATTTCAAGAATCAACAACAAAAATAGAACGACCTTTCGGTCAACTTCTTGTCGCATCGAGATGTATCGAGATTTATAAAGATGCATCTTGCACCTTCGCGGTCGATCTTCAACGCCCCCCGATTCCTTGGCAGAGCTTCTCGAATTGAACACTCACGACGTGACCCCTCACGCGTCGGTAGACGATCGACCCAACGAACTAGACTACGTCTCATCCAAAACTCAACACTTATGTCTATGTGTTCGATGATTTCGACATTGGTCATTGACGTACACTCACCACTAAGTGTTCATCCCAAATTCTCAGGCATGTTTTGGCTCTCAACCTCTACATGTTCACCATCTATGCTTAGTTTCACAAAACACTTCGCATAAGAACGCAACGGTCCTCGCGATGCAACCAACTACTTTACCCATCCGGTGGACTACGTCGCACAAGCCGTCAAGGCATCTCGCATGTTAGGACTTTGCCATTATGCTGTGAAGCGAGCGAGGGCAGCCGACGACCAGCAGCGGGTCTTTGACATCGCCTTCAGCAATGGAAGGGCAAGATGTGCCTATGTCCACGAATCTTGAAGCGACAGTGAACATTTGCGTGGTAGTATATGTGGCAGCTAGATCAACCACGGCAGCTTCGACGACCAACCCGGTCGCGGATCTGACTTCGGTAAACCAACCGCCCCATCCGATAGCCTCAACGACTATGGTATGAACGATAGGTGACACGGGACGAAAAGTGCGGATCAAAGAAGAACAGGCAAACCGTTTCTCCTTGTTCGAAGGGATCAATAGCCATCAGCTCCAACAACTCAACGCCACGATGGAAGCTCTTTACAACGCAAGTGCATGAGAAGCGGTACTCTTTGAGAGAAACAACCAACTTTCAAGCGAACCCAACATTTGTATGGCCCCACCAGGCCCATTTGATTATGCAATTTTCAAAGGACTAACCTTTCGAATGTGGGTGACGAGTTTTGAGGTGTACTTCACCACAAGTGGGGTCAACGATAGTTAAAAGAAAATTGACATCGACGCCGCGCTTTTGCGTGGCACAACACAAAGTTGGCGGTCTAATTTAAAAGCCATCCAACGGTGGCAGGAGACTGGCGGGGCCTCATTGACGGCCAACGGCGCATGTCTTGTATCTCCAATTGCAAGCATCCTACCCTTGGAGCTGATGAACCCACAATGGCAAGACGCGCTTACGCCACCAACCGACTGGAACGAGTTCTTGCTTGCGATGCTCGCACAATTTGGACGGCTGAACGGAAAGTTTGACGCTCGGTGCAAGCTCCAACGTCTCCGTTAGCAATCCAGCATGGCAGAGTACATGCGAAGATTTTGCGAGATCATCACTAGTGCAAACATCGTGTAGCGGGAGGGCCGGTTCGGCCCTCCCTCCTCGCTGATGCGAGGGGTGGTTGCGCACCACCCCTCGCGTCAGCGAGGGCTGGCCGGCGGCCAGCAGTTCGCTGGCCGTCGGCCAGCTCGCTGCCG
>SZWC01013378.1:5564-20000 GCA_023375785.1 Penium margaritaceum | reverse complement strand
GGCTTGGTGGAGGCCGCAGGAATCTTCTGGCACGGAGAACAAGTTGTTGTGCCAAACTCGGGAGACCTTCGAGCAAAGGTTATCTCCCAGTTCCACGACCCGCCGGTCGCAGGTCACGTGGGACCCCGAAAGACCGGACAGGCACTCTCGGACCACTATTGGTGGCCAGGGTGGAGTGTCGATGTCCGTAAGTATTGCATGACATGCGACCCATGTCTTCGGAATAAGGCTAGTAACAAGAAGCCTGCTGGACTCCTACAGCAGCTTCCCATTCCTGGGACTCCATGGGAGTGCGTCAGCATGGACTTCATTACTGGTCTTCCGGACACGGCCCGTGGCCACGATGCAATACTAGTGGTTGTGGATCTTTTGACGAAGATGACACATTTCATTCCTACAACCACTGACGTCAACGCAGAGGAGACCGCTCGTCTCTTCTTTGAGGGTGTCGTAAAGTACCACGGCTTGCCGTTGCGCGTTATCTCCGATCGAGATCGAAAATTTGCTAGTAAGTTCTGGCAAAAGATGCACGAGTACTTCGGCAGTGAGTCGCAAATGTCGACAGCGTTTCACCCTCAAACGGATGGACAAACAGAGCGCATGAATCGCACTCTGGAGCAGATGCTCCGCATGTACGTGGACCCTGCCATGCATGATTGGGACGAATTCCTAGCACCGGCAGAGTTTGCGGTGAACAACTCGGTGAACGAGTCCACACAGTTCACACCGTTCGTGTTGAACAGTGGTCGGCATCCAGTGGTACCCTCTTCATTGGTGAAGGGTGGGAGTACAGGAGGGCAGGTCCCTTCTGCTCAAGCTTTTGCTGAGCGCATCGACTCCTTGTTGGAGGAGGCGAAGGGTCACCTTCAAGCAACTCGGCAGCGACAAAAGGCATATGCCGACAAAGGTCGCCGGGAGGTGTCGTTTGACATCGGTGACAAAGTGCTGCTTAGCACTAAAAACCTTCGGTTGAAGTCGCCAGGGGCAAGAAAACTTCTACCGAAGTGGATTGGGCCGTTTCCCATTGTAGCACGCATCGGGCCAGTGGCATACCGATTGCTACTTCCGCCGAGTATGAAGATACATGACGTGTTTCATGTGAGCTTGCTGGCTCCATACACGGCAGGAGGAACCGTTCAGCCACCGCTAGGTGTCCTGGCTGCTGACGGCCAGTACGAGGTCCTTCGCCTACTCCAGCACCGAGAGCGTACTCTTCGGTCGCGCGTTGTCAGGGAGTACCTCGTCCATTGGGCCGGTTGTGGACCTGAACATAATTCATGGGAGCCCGAATCTCGGTTGCCCACAGGGGTGGTCAACGAGTACTGGAGCGAGCTTGCAGCTCGCACAGATCGACGCGGGGCAGGAGGTACCACCTGAACGCGGAAAAGTGAACAACATTCCCACAGGGCAGCATTCATGGACAGCGACCATAGGAGGTTGGGGACGCCCAACATGGTTGTCGCGCGGACGCTCCAGCCTAAAGGGGGGAGGCCGCTAGCCGTACTGACCTACAAGCTACAGCTTAGGTCTACGTACCATTCACGTGTTCATGTTTAGCTGGTGATTGAAATTATTAATTTTCTTTCACAATGTTGATGACTCACTTACTGACAATCCTACTCGTTGTTTATGAACCGGGGCGGTTCATAATAAGTGGGGAGGAATGTAGCGGGAGGGCCGGTTCGGCCCTCCCTCCTCGCTGATGCGAGGGGTGGTTGCGCACCACCCCTCGCGTCAACGAGGGCTGGCCGGCGGCCAGCAGTTCGCTGGCCGTCGGCCAGCTCGCTGCCGGCCGGCTGGACGGCCGGCGGCCGGCCAAGCGACCGGCCGGCCACCGGCCGGCCAGCCGCCAGCCGCCGATCGCGGCCTCAGCCGGATCGGCGGCTGGGAGGCCATGAGGGCCTCGAGGGCGAGGCCTCGTGGCCTCGTGCCCTCGCCCCCCCTCGCCCTCCTTGCAAACGAGCAAGAGAGGACAAAGGGATAGGGGTAGCGATGGGAGGTCGAAATATCTGGCGCGAAATCGCCGGCGTGCCTCGCACACGACGATTTCGTGCCAGAACGACAAAACATGAATCGAAGTTCGTTTACGACGAACTTCGACATAAAATGAACAAAATAACTCGTGCGAACACACGAGTTCGAGGTAAAAACCCCCGGTTTGGGTCCCAAAACCAGGGGTTTGGTTAAAAACGGAAATGGGCCTCCAGAGACTCGAAATATTCGAGTCTCCCTGCTCTGGGTCGTTGATGACGATTGCCCCTCAGTCTTGCGAAGGGGGTAAACCCCTGACGCGGACTGAGAACGCCATTCTGCGAACTCCGACGACGACTTCAGAGCAGGAGCTGGAGACACGCCCGTTACACATCGCCCATGACGAACTTTGTTTTCACTACATCAATGGCCTCAAACGAGACATATGGAAAATGATCGCTATGTTTTGTAGCCAAAACGACTAAACATAGATGATCATAGCAACAAAAAGGATCAACAGCATCAACCACAATGCTCGCATTCATGAATCCTACGGTTGGCAACCTCGTAGCCACAATCAATGTGGAGACGAAAAAATTCCATCGCAGGAGTCGTGGACTTCGATGGAAGTGGACGTCGTCGACAAGACAGACACGGGCATCTGCTGTGACTGTGGAAAAGTTGGACGTTTTGCTAGGAACTGCCAAAGCAAGCAGCACGCCGAAAGGGGGGGGGAAGTCACCAAAAAATGAGTCAGGATCCGGCAGAGAGCAAGATTGAAAGGTGCGACTCTTGTCCATGAGGTGCAATCTGCGCTGAACGACCGCCCATCTGAATGACTTAGGACAATGCAGAGGGTTTTTAAGATTGCAAAGTTTGACGAGGGGTTCGAGGATGATAAACTGGCTATATTACTAAAAGTGCAACCTCGAGTTTGCTAGAGTTGTAGAAGAGTACGAACACTATTGGATGGTAGAGCTTCTCTCAGTTTTGTAAGCAACGACATGGTTCGCAAACTCGGTTTACAGACCAAACTAGGGGTGTTTGAAGGAAAACTGTTGAAGGAGAATTGAAAATACGGAGATTTCGAGAACCGCTACCACCACAAGTGGGAAATCCGCGGGATGTAATGGTCTGGAGGTCATGTTCGCTGAATGACCACAAAATCATACTCGGGTGACCTCTACCAGCACAATCTGAAGTTTGACTGGAACAGTGGCAATATGTACATGGAATTCAACAGTGACAAGCGATAGCTTCCGTGCATGGGGCGGAAGACAACATCAGAAGCAGCAGAGGTGGAATTAGCATAGAAAGTTGTGATGGCCAAAAAGCGACGACCTTTTCAGCCGATACCGCTCCATGTGGCTAACTACTACACATAACAAGTACCTCGTGTGTGACTCGTACATTTCGAGCCAATTGAGGAAGCAGAAGTGGTAGCAGCTGATTCACTGGCCTCATCTGCCTCATCAGCCTCATCAGCCTCATCAGCCTCATCAACCTCATCGACCTCATCAACATCAACAAAGTTCGCAATGATACTAGAAGAGTTTGCACCTCTCATTCAAGAGTTTGTAGTCGTCTTCCTCAACGAACTCTCAAAAAGCCTACCATCCGAACGCGACATCGACCATCGCATTGAGCTGAAACAGAGTAGCCGACCCACAGTTCCAGGAGCCTATCGGATGAGCAATCACGACCCTATTGAGCTGAAGAAGCAGCTCACCAAGATGCTCGGCCAAGGGTTCATACGCCCATCCACGTCACCGTATGCCTCACCAGTACCATTCATGAAAAAGAAAATAGGCAAAATGCATATGAACGACAAATTATGGGCATTGAAGGACGGTACCATCAACAACCGCTACCCTGTTCCCTGATCCGAGGAACATTTTGACCAACTCCCAAGGGCTTGAATCTTCACCGAAATTGATCTATGCAGCGATTATCACTAGATGCGCGTGGTTGATGCCAACATTGAGAAGACGGCGTTTCGAACACGCTACGATCATTTTGAGTTCATGGTCATGCCGTTTGGACTTACAAATTCCATGGCGACGTTCATGGAAGCAACAAACAACATTTTTCGCACATACATTGATGTCTTTTTTGTGGTGTACCTTGATGAAATCCTAGTGTACATTCAGACCCCGAAGGAGCAAAATGGACATCTCCAAAAAAATCTCGCAGTTTTACGAAGAGAGAAGTTTTTCTGGAAAACTCTCAAAGTGTGATTTCTTTTGTCATTTGGTGAGTTTCTCGTTCATGTCATTAACAGCGGACAGATCACCATGGATTCGAAAAAGTGGCAACAGTTGTAGATTGGCCAAAGCAGAATAATGTCTAAGACGACCAAGGTTTTCTCGGCTTCTACAATTACTATCGGCGTTTCATACGGGACTATGCCCAATTGTCAGGGTCTCTCTCCTATCTCACTCGTAAAGAAAATGTGTGGCGATTGGGAGACTGTGAAAAAAAAAGCGTTCACCGCTTTCCGGAATGCTCTGGCCTCAGCGCCATTTGTAGGATTCGCTGATCCAACAGATGACTACGTCATCGCTATGGATACCTCTGATCAAGCCATCGACATAGTCCTCTTACAAGATAATGGCAACGGAGAGCAACCAGTTGCGTACATGTCGCAAAAACTATGAGGACCAGAACTCAACTACGTTGTACACGAGAAGGAGATGCTGACAATCTTACATGCATTGAAGACATGGTGGTGCAACCTTGAATGCCGCCGATGCATCGTATGCACAGACCACCATGGGCTGAAAAATTTGAAGACTCATCCAAACCTCAGTCAACGCCAAACCGGATGGATGGATTTCCTCGAATCCGGGTTTGACTACAATATCGAGTACTGGCTCGGCAAAACCAACCGAGCAGAAACAATCAGTTGCTGACTGGATTTGATGGTTGAGGCAGCAACACTATAGCTACAATAAGATCCACATGTCAAGCAGTTGTTCATACGAGTTTACAACTAGTATTGCGGATGTACAAAAGCAAAAATCTGGTACGACACATCCTATTGGCGCCGATGATTCACTCGCTGGTGGTCGTTCCCCTAAACGATGAACTCCGCCAAATGTTGCGCGAAGAGTGCCACGACAATGGTGCAGGTGGATATCTTAAAGAAGACAAGATTCTAAAGAGGATGCTGAAGATCTACGCGTGGGACAAGATGCAACACGGTGTGGCCAACTTCTGCAAATCCTGCGACATGTGTCAGTGACAAAAATCCCGTCACACCATGCCACAAGAACTTCACCAGCCACCCTCCACTCCAACAAAACTGTCGACTGATATCTCTATACCTTGTCGCGTGGACCTTGTCACGAGATTACCTTTCACACTCGATGGATATGACACAATCCTCGTTGTTATGGAACGATTTTCCAAAAGGGTGAAAATGCGAATACTCTGTTGTTTTGTCACCCGTGACCCTCATGTATCCCTACGTTGAGCCCCATCAGCCCCTCCGTCGGAATGGTAAGCCACATCCACCCTTGCGTCGCAATGATAAGCCTCATCTGCCACTGACCCAGAACAATAAGCATCATCTGCCCCTACCTTGAGCAATGAGCCTCATATACCCCCTGGGTGTATGGCCCCGAGGGGTACATGGGGCTTATTGTTTTGAGACAAGGGTGGATGAGGCTTATTGTTCAGGGGCAAGGGCAGATGAGGCTTATCCTTCTAACGCCGGGGTGGATGGGGCTTATGTTGTGACGCAGGGTGGATGGGGCTTATCGTCCAAAACGAGGGGTGTATGGGCTTATTGCCCTTATCAAAATGTCTCATTTTATCTTGATGAAAACCACCGTCACCTCTGAAAGAACACCATGACTGTTTTTGAAAAACATCGTATGGCTACACAGCGTTCCGATGACCATCACGAGTGAAAGGGACAGCCAATTTCCCTGCAATTTTGGGCACAAAGAAATGACTCTCTACAACACTCGAATCCAGCTTTCAACTGTGGTCCACCCTCTAACCGACAGCAAAATTGAGCAGACCAATCAGACGCTAAAAGAATTCTACAAAAATCATGCAAACCTCACGAGACAGATTGGGCACAAAAACTCCCAACCGCCGGAATTGCATACAATTCAGCGATCTCCACTACAATAAGTAAAACTCCCTTTGAAGTGGTGTATGGCAAACTTCCCGCCATACCAGCCGGATTCCAGAGCGAGAACAACATTCCCGCAATTGATGTTCAATGCCACGACATCTCCACCATTTGGGAAGAAACACGGTAGACACTTGCGAAGAAACAGGTGGCAATGAAACGAGCAGCTGATCGACATTGCAACAACGATGTGTCCGTTGCTGGTGAAATATTTCTCCTTAGTTCGGTGAACATCAAACTCCAAGGAGCCAACTGTTCAAAGCTCATATCCCAATGGCTGGTACCATTTGAGATTGAGTGCTTGTAAACCCTCGTGCTTGTGTAAATTAAACTCCTTGACACTGTGCAAGTTCACCTGGTGTTCCATATTAGTAGACTAAAGTGATATAGAGACCCCGAAGAGGACTTCCCTAGCAGGGTTGTGCCTCCCCTTCCACTTGTACAAGTGGAGGAGGACACATACTACGTCATTAAGGACATCCTTGGCCATCGCTAACGTGGAAAAATGAAAAAATGTATCATCAAGTGGCACGGCTACGACGCCACGCATAACAACTTGGAAGGCTACAATAACCTCCACGACGTTGATCATCTAATTGACCGATTCTACTGCCGTCACCGGGCCACATGTGTACGCGTGCCGGGATGTTGCGGATAAAAGAGGAGGAAGTGTTACATATCAAAGGTACACAAGTCCCTTATCTTTCTGAGTGGGAATTTCTGTCATTACACAAATAGCCCACTACACGACGAGACCTTTATTTTCACCCTGGCCGTCAAAGGCAAGTTGGCCAACTACCACCATTATGGACGAAACTTCGTGCACTTGATGACAACTTTGACCATTTTGGAGAATCAACTAGTGAAACATCTTGTCCCTTTGGTTGAGTTCTTGATGCATCAAGATATGTAAAGATTCATAAAGATGCATCTCACATCTTCGCCATCGATCTTCAAAGCCCTCGGATTCCTGGGCGGAGCTTCTTGATCCGACCACTCACGATGCGACTCCTCACGGGTTGCTCGATGATCGACCCAACAACCCCGACTATGTGTCATCTGTAACTCGACACTTGTATACATGTGTTTGGTCATTTTGACACTTGATATTGAGGTCAATTTACTGCAAATTATGGATTGCTCAATTGTCCCAAATTCTCAACCTGTTTACATCACAACTTCTACCTCTTCACCATCTACGCTCCGTTCGGTGGCATGGGTACATGCTGCCGAACCTAACATGTTTTGAGGCCAGCTCAAATGACATTGACAGGCCAATCAGATTCCGCCACTGAATGCCTCAACAGTTGGCACTTTGCTAATGCTATGCCTGGTTGTCATTAGCGAAGGCGTCCACAAATGGCGGTCTGATTTTTTCCGATTCAGGTCGCTGAGGACACGAGCAAGGGCACAAGATTGCATGCTGCGGGTTGCAACAGACAGTTTCCAAACCTATCCTTGCTTTGTCGTTCTAGCGTTTTTGTGGAAAGTGAACTTGATGAGTCGCCTCCATTGAGGGAGGCTCAGCAGTGGGTACCCAGCCATTCAATCCTTTTTTGTCGTCATTCACACTGAGCCGGCGTCCACCCACCATAACTTTGCTGCAGCTCTGTTCTTCATGATGCTGGTATGGTTGCCAAAGTCTATTAAGAGCAGGGTAAGTATGATTAGGTTGGTAGATGAGGAATTTTAATGTTGAGCAATATACACAACATGCCCACTTTCAGATGGCTCAGCAACGTACCGCATGGCTGCTGGCCACGAGACAATCTCTTGATGAGAATGCTCCGTCCCCCAACCTCTATCCTGCTCCGCACAAGTATCCCAATAACTGTCTGCCAGGCGACCCCCTCCTCCCCTTATGTCATGTTTTGGTTGAAGTGTGATTGGAACAATGACTGGTTTGAGAGGAGGCTGGCTAAGTGGGACGCTCTCCCACAAACCACCCTCCTGATGAGCATCCACATGCTCTGACCTCTCAAAACATTTGGGAAGCCGGCTCGGTTAGGCATTGCATGGGGCTTCATTGTGTCCAATCCTTCTGTGAAGGATATCCCAGTAATTGATTTCTTGGTTTTGGGGACTGAGTTGTGTTCTATTTGCATTGTTGCATGTTCTTATAACAGGTTTCGTTGCAAATGATCATCGTGAGGGAATGAAGAAACCCCCAAAGCAACGTTCACTGTAAAGGAATGGAACACAATGGAACAAATGGTGGAGAGATGGTGAAAGACACTTAAAAACGTAGAAGTTAGAGTATGAAAGAAATGGACAAGTGTATAGATCTAGTTTCACCCACGTGTGTGCAACTTAGCGAGAAAGTCCTACCAACCTGTTAGAAAGTAGACTGGCTGCAAGCTCAAAAACAACAGGAGAATGTAACGCGTCACGCTTATGGACGCCTTGGTTGTCCAAAAAAAAACTCAAAGAAGCGCCAAGTGCAGAAACAAAAACTCTATGCAACTGGGCCATGATCGGGCAAGGATAACACCATTGAGTAATGGACCCCGGGAGGTGATCTGTAACGGGCTGAGTCTCCAGCTCCTGCTCTGAAGTCGTCGTCGGAGTTCGCAGAATGGCGTTCTCAGTCCGCGTAAGGGGTTTACACCCTTCGCAAGATTGAGGGGCAATCGTCATCAACGACCCAGAGCAGGGAGACTCGAATATTTCGAGTCTCCGGAGGCCCATTCCCGTTTTTGACCAAACCCCTGGTTTTGGGACCCAAACCGGGGGTTTTTACCTCGAACTCGTGTATTCGCACAAGTTATTTCGTTCGTTTTATGTCAAATTTTGTCGTAAACGAACTTCAATTCACGTTTTTGTCGTTTTGGCGCAAAATCGTCGCGTGCGAGGCACGTTGGCGATTTCGCGCCAGTTGTTTTGACCTCACCCTCGCTCCCCCTATCCCTCACCCTCTCTTGCTCGTTTGCAAGGAGGGCAAGGGAAGGCAAGGGCACGAGGCCACGAGGCCTCGCCCTTGAGGCCCTCGTGGCCTCTCAGCCGCCGATCGTGCTGAGGCCGCGATCGGCGGCTGGTGGTTGGCCGGCCGCCGGCCGTCCAGCCGGCCGGCAGCGAGCTGGCCGGCGGCCAGCGAAGTGCTGGCCGCCGGCCAGCCCTCGCTGACGCGAGGGGTGGTGCACAACCACCCCTCTCTTCAGCGAGGAGGGAGGGCCGAACCGGCCCTCCCGCTACATTCCTCCCCACTTATTATGAATCGTCTCGGTTCATGAACAACAAGTAGGATTGTCAGTCAGTGAGTCATCAACATTGTGAAAAAAAATTAATAATTTCAATCACCAGCTAAACATGAACACGTGAATGGTACTTAGACCTAAGCTGTAGCTTGTAGGTAAGCACGGCTAGCGGCCTCCCCCCTTTAGGCTGGAGCATCCGCGCGACAACCATGTTGGGCGTCCCCAACCTCCTATGGTGGCTGTCCATGAATGCTGCCCTGTGGGAATGTTGTTCACTTTTCCCGCGTTCAGGTGGTACCTCCTACCACGCGTCGATCTGTGTGAGCTGCAAGCTCGCTCCAGTACTCGTTGACCACCCCTGTGGGCAACCGAGATTCGGGCTCCCATGAATTATGTTCAGGTCCACAACCGGCCCAATGAACGAGGTACTCCCTGACAACGCGCGACCGAAGAGTACACTCTCGGTGCTGGAGTAGGCGAAGGACCTCGTAGTGGTCGTCGGTAGCCAGGACTACTGGCGGTGGCTGAATGGTTATTTCTGCCGTGTACGGAGCCAGCAGGCTCACATGAAACACGTCATGTATCTTCATACTCGGCGGAAGTAGCAATCGGTATGCCACTGGTCAGATGCGTGCCACAATGGGAAACGGCCCAATCCACTTCGGTAGAAGTTTTCTTGCCCCTGGCGACTTCAACCGAAGGTTTTCAGTGTTGAGCAACACTTTGTCCACGATTTCAAACGACAGCTCCCGGTGACCTTTGTCGGCATATGCCTTTTGTCGCTGCCGAGCTGCTTGAAGGTGACCCTTCGCCTCCTGTAACAAGGAGTCAATGCGCTCGGCAAAGGCTTGAGCAAAAGGGACCTGCCCTCCTGTACTCCCACTCTTCACCAATGAAGAGGGTACCACTAGATGCCGACCACTATTCAACACGAACGGTGTGAACTGTGTGGACTCGTTCACCGAGTTGTTCACCGCAAACTCTGTCGGTGCTAGGAATTCGTCCCAATCATGCATGGCAGGGTCCACGTACATGCGGAGCATCTGCTCCAGAGTGCGATTCATGCGCTCTGTTTGTCCGTCAGTTTGAGGGTGAAATGCTGTCGACATTTGCAACTCACTGCCGAAGTACTCGTGCATCTTTTGCCAGAACTTACTAGCAAACTTTCGACCTCGATCGGAGATAATGCGCAACGGCAAGCCGTGGTACTTTACGACACCCTAAAAGAAGAGACGAGCGGTCTCCTCTGCGTTCACGTCAGTGGTTGTAGGAATGAATTGTGTCATCTTCGTCAAAAGATCCACAACCACTAGTATTGCATCATGGCCACGGGCCGTGTCCGGAAGACCAGTAATGAAGTCCATGCTGACGCACTCCCATGGAGTCCCAGGAATGGGAAGTTGCTGGAGAAGTCCAGCAGGCTTCTTGTTACTAGCCTTATTCCGAAGACATGGGTCGTATGTCATGCAATACTTACGGACATCGACACTCCACCCTGGCCACCAGTAGTGGTCCGAGAGTGCCTGTCCGGTCTTTCAGGGTCCCACGTGACCTGCGACTGGCGGGTCGTGGAACTGGGAGATAACCTTTGCTTGAAGGTCTCCCGAGTTTGGCACAATAACTTGTTCTCCGTGCTAGGAAATTCCTGCGGCCTCCACCAAGCCGTACTTGTCCTGATTTCGAGAGTCTTGAAACCAAGAATCCACATAGTATCCCATCCAGATCCTGTTTACAAATCCGTTGTAATGGATAATCTCTCGTGGTGGTTGCCGCAGAGGTGCAGGGGGATCTGGTGGTTGTACGGTTGCTGTTACAATGGCCATAAACACCCACTGACCTTGGTAGTTGCTTTAATTTCCACAGGCTGTCGGCTTAGTGGATCGGCCACATTGATGCGTCCTGGCCGATTTTCCCATGTGAACGAGAATCGACTGAGGTATTCGCTCCAACGCGCCTGTCGTCTTGACAGGTTCGGTTGCGTTTGGAAAAATACCAATGGATTATGGTCGGTCACGACCGTCACACCCCCTTCAGCACCCTCGAGGTAGCAACGCCACATCTTGAAAGCGTGTACTACCGCAAGGACCTCTTGATCCCCAGTCGTGTACCGCATTTCCGCGGGGATGAGCTTTCGGCTCTCATACGCAAGTGGGTGACCGTTCTGCATGAGGACGCCTCCGAGTCCTACTACCAATGCATCACATCGAACCTCCCACGGTTGCGATGGATCCGGAAGAGCTAGGATGGGCGCCGTGGATAGAAGCTCTTTGACTTTGAGGAATGCGTTCTCGCAATCAGGTGTCCATTCCCAACGCACGTCTTTTCACGTGAGCCTGGTTAGCGGTGCTACCAGGGTTGAATACCCTTGCATAAACCGTCGAAAGTAGTTTGCAAGGACGAAGAAAGACCGAATCTTCCCAACACTGTCGGGGCGTGGCCAGTCCACAACGGCTTGGACCTTTCGTGGGTCGACACGGATGCCGTCCTTGCCGACGATATGTCCAAGGTATTCGAGCTCATCTTGTGCAAACTTGCACTTGCTCACTTTCGCATAGAACTTATGTTCCCGAAGGATTGCGCGAACTTCATGCAAATGTTCTATGTGCTCTTCCATGGATTTGGAGAAAACCAAGATGTCATCCAGTAAACCAAGTCAAACTGTCGGAGTTGCTTGGTGAACGTTCGGTTCATTTCTCCTTGGAAGGTTGCTGGGGCATTTGTAAGCCCGAAGCATAACACTCGGAACTGAAAGTATCCCATGTGCGTTCGAAACGCGGTTTTGGGCACATCATCTTCCGTGATGCGGATTTGATGGTACCCTTGAGACAAATCCAAGGACGATAATACTTTCGGGCCTTGGAGTTGGTCAAAAAGGTCCTCAATCCGCGGTAAGGGGAATCGATTTTTCAGCGTTAGCTTGTTCAACGCCCAGTAATCCACGCACATGCGTAAACCACCGTCCTTTTTGTTCACAAAAAGGATCGGCGCACGGTACGGCGAGCTACTTGGCTCGATCGATCCTTTTGCAAGGTACTCTTTGATTTGGCGTTCGTTCTCTTGCCTTTCTGTTGGACTAAGGAGATACATGGGTCTGAACGAAGGAGTCGCCTCCGGTCGCAGCGGAATCGTGTGGCCCATGTGTTTTTTTGGTGGAAGCCCAGCCGGTGGGTCTTGGAATACATCCGAGAACTCCGCCAATAGAGATCTGATCTCTTGTGGCATGTCTTCCGTGACGTCGTCCTCCACTTCCTCTAGCTGAGCCAAGAAGTATCGACAACCTTGTTGAATACGTCTCTTGACCTGCACTGCAGACAAGCTGGCATGGACTTTGAGTCGGGTCGGTGATAATTCCGTACTCGGAATCAACGTAAAGCGGCGTTGTCCTTTTCGGAGGATCAAACGCTTTGATTCAAAGCACATTAGAGCCTTGTTGTCACGGAGCTAGGGATCGCCTAGCACCACGTCAAACGGGTCAAGAAGGTTGAGTACCTTCAACGTGACACTCTGTGTGTACCCTTGAATACAAATATTTGCTTTACAAGTACCGATTACGGGTACCGTATGGTTGTCACCGACAGCAACTGCGCCATTTGATGGCTTGTATTTCAGGCCAACCTGACGGGTAAAGCCAAGGCTAACAGAAGAGTCGTCCCCTCCAGTGTCAGCAAGTACGTTCACGGGAGCACCAGCTAGGTGCCCTTTGAACTGCATCGTCATGTTGCCTCCACTCTTCCGAGTGAACAGACTCGACGACGGTAAGCCGAGTTTGTGATAAACACGGAATCTGTACAACGGGCGTTACAACTCCCATGATTCACCCACTCGAGTCCACATCTTGTGGGTACGTGTGAATTCGGCCAGCACTTTCCAGTCTTTAAACTTCACTGGGTCAAAATCATCAACTAAAGGTACTGCGAATGTGATTGAGCTCATCGCTTTGAGGTTGTTTACTTCAATCACTGTGTTACACAACTCTTGCACAGTGCTTGGTGTTGCCACCGCTAAGCAGGTTTGGTCATGCATCTCGTTTGGTGATGCAATATTTAGTGGGCAATGTCGATCAGCAAGTGCAGAATGAGGTTCAATGAGAGGGGAGAAGACAACAGAGAAATTTGAACTCGTCAAAAACTCAAATTGTTTAACATCCTCGTCATAAAACATGAACTCACACTCGTGATCCAGTTTTACCCCTGAGTGGTCCCCACTGACGTCACTCAGGGGTGGGGAAAACCCGCCCCACGGCCTTGTCCGTTACCACGGCCGGGCCCATTGCCGCGACCGCGACCCTGTCCACGGCCTTGTCCGCGACCTCCTCCTGCACCATCCCCACGAGGTGCTGCTGCTGCAACTAGCGCTGTGGCCTCTTGACCACTAGCAACCTCAGGGCATTGATCCCTAAAGTGGCCCAGCTGCATGCAGTTCTAGCAAAGCCCTTCGCGGAAGGCTGCTTTGCGACGCTCACGCTCCGCCTGCAGCTCGTCATTCTCGCGGCTGCGCTTGTTGTTGGGACCCTTGTGTCCACCAGCCTTCTTGGCTGGAGGGTTTGTAGGCTGCTTGCCCTTGGCCACGCCTCGCTGTCCAGCTGACCCACCAGCCCCTGCAGCATCCACGCGCATGTCGCGACCTTGTTGTGCACGCGCGTTCGGCCGTGCATCAGAGTAGTGCTTCGGGTTCACCGAATACACTTCGCTCATGTAGTCGTACAACGCCCTCTAACTTGTCCAAGCTTGGCCAGTGGCTGTTGTGGTGGTCTTGTCCTTCAACTTCTCGCTGGCGAGACCATCACGCAAGTACTCCAGCAGCATGCACTCCGAGTACTTGAACGTCTGAGTGCCATCACCCTCGGTGAAGCTTTCGTCTTCCTCCACGAGTGCGATGAACTCGCTCAAGTAGGATTCGAGCGAGTTGCCCAGCTGCCTGAAGTCCTTGATCTTGTGGAAGGCGCGCTGCGCCTCCTCACGTTGGGTGCACTTCTTGCGCATGATCGCACAGAAGGCCTCCCACGGCATGGGCTGCCACTCGAGGTGCGGCTGCTGCGCAGTCCACTCCTTCCTTGACCACATACTTGAAGAGTTTGTCTTCAAGTCGTGTCGTGGCAAGGTCGCCCCACTGGTTGAGAGGAGCCTT
>SZWC01013377.1:33004-44445 GCA_023375785.1 Penium margaritaceum | reverse complement strand
AGAGAGAGAGAGAGAGAGAGAGAGAAAGAGAGAGAGAGAGAGAGAGAGAGAGAGAGAGTGCTGCGCATAGAGACAGCCATTTATTTCAAGAGTTTTAAATCTATATGTGCCCGGAAATGTGGTTGTGTGGTGACTGGTGATGCGGCAGGTGTTGGGCAATCTGAAAACGGTGCTCGTGCTGTTCACGGGATGGTGGCTGTATGGCGCACACCTCTCACTAGGGAACATGGCAGGCATCGCAATTGCACTGTTTGGCATGGGGCTCTACTCCACACTGGTGCACAAGGAGAAGAGCAGAGCCGCAGCCTTGAGCGCAGCTGGCTCTGGCAAGGTAAAAGAGTTGTAGTACCCGGAGCCCTAGTAATGGCTATGGTCTTTGTGGCCAGGGACCTCATTGCATTTGGTGGTGGTTTCTTCTCTGCTCTTGTTTTTTAGTAAGTTCCTTATTTATCACTGAAGTTTCAAGCCATCGACGTGCCTAGCGCAAAAAACAGCAGTTGCCTATTCCTCTTCAAGAAACCAGTCCACTCCTCAAAACCCGTTGGCAATCAATGATGTTTTGCAATACCCGGAAGTCCACACGGTGTTGTCCTCGAAACAATGTCATGAGCCCTGTGTGCAGGGCTGATGGCGGTATTATCGGTACCGTGGTATACCGTGTTTTTGTACTGCAGTGTTGTAGTACTGTGGTACGGTATTTTTTATAGCGGTACTGGTAGGGTGTTGTTAGTGACCTAGCAAGGTACCCCTCTTCTCCCATACTGTACCGCGGTACAGTACCGTGTTGGAGACAAAGTCAACTGTTCGTTGTCAACATGTTACTCTAATGTGATGGGTAACATGGGAAAACATGACACACTTACGCACACTAGTGACTGAAGTTACTAGGCAGCATCCTAGATAGGTTGTGTGAGAAAGGGGGGTGAGCGCAATGGAGCGCGAGACTCGCCATGAATGCAGTCAATCCTTTGCCTTAAAAATTGCACTCAACCAAGACAAGAGAGAGTGAGGGGGAGCGAGCGAGGTAAGGACCGGTGAGCATGCACCTGCACCGAGCATCACGCTCAGGAGGGCAGGTGCCGCCACCGAGGAGTCGAGACCAACCACTCGGAATAAACCGAGAGCGGCTACTCACCAGTGCACAGCCAAAGTCGGCACGGTGGTCCCCTAAGGATCAGCACCCGGAAAAACATGCAACTCCCCCAAAACACTCAAAGCAAGAAGGCATGATGCAGGGCACGGCATGGAGAATGTACAAGCCCTAGCATCTACCGCATCACATAATCATAGAGAGTCATACAATGGTCATGTATGTGCCAGAGGGCACTCCTGGGTCATGCAGCTGCTTCATGGCGGCAAAGGCTCCAGTCAAGGTGGGCCCGCATGACGCTTCCCAAGGTAAGGCCATTGACATTTAATCTGTACATGTGTGTGCAGAGTGTGAAAGGCAAGAGGGCATAGAGCTGTAAGTGGCCAACGAACTTCAACACTCCCCAATGACCCGCAGGCAAGCAACCCACACACATGAGAGAACAACAAGAGGAGACCAACGGAAGTGCCAGAGGTGCACCATAGCACATCAACCTGGGTCATGCGGACAGATGAGACCAACAGAGTGAGAGCACTTTTGAAGACATTTTGACAGAGGGCCTTAGTGAGAAAGTTAACTCTCTGAGATTGTGTATCCACCCAAGCAACTTGGACGATGCCAGCAGCAATGCACTCGCAGAAAAAATGATGCTTCACGTTGATGTGCTTGGTGCGTGAGTGATGTATGCCACTGTTCTCGGCAGTAGCCTTTGTGCTCTGGTTGTCACAACGAAGTGTGATGCAACGAATGGGAACACGCAACTGTTGTAGCAGACAACATAGCCAGACAGCCTCACATGTACCTGCTAGAAAAGCAACATACTCAGCCTCGGCGATGCTGCAAGCAACACACCCTTGTTTGCCACTTTTCAAGGAGACACGAGTTCCACCAACCAAGAAGATGTATCCTGTTCGGCTGCGTGCGTTAGAATCATGTGCCCAATCACTGTATGTAAAGCCATCCACCACGACCGAGGGCTGTGCACGAAAGTACAATCCAATACGTGGGGTGGATAAGGCGTAGCGCACTACCCGGAGTGCCGTCTCGAGGTGGCGCTCACGGGGGCACTGGGAGAACTGGGACAAGAAGTTCACAGCAAATGCCACATCAGCACACGTGGTTGTGGCAAGGTACATCAAGGAGCCAATGACCCGGAGATAGTTGGTCACATCGATCGTCTCGCCCAGCTTTGACAGCTTGAGAGACTTCAGTATGGACTGGCCAGAGGGCGTCATGGGTGTGGATGTTGTGGGGACTGCTATGAAAAGCGGTCCGAAGCGATCCCCCAAGCTGCGCACATATGCAGCCTGGTAAAATTTTAGGGTACGACGTGCACGGTCACGTTCCAACTCGATGCCGAGAAAGATACGAGCCAGACCAAGGTCTTTCATCTTGTATGTTGCTTGAAGCAGAGACTTTGCAACCACAACAGATGCGGCGTCAGGGGAAACAATGAGAAGATCATCCACATAGACAAGGATGGCGATGAGTGGTTTCATGGGAGCACTCAGGAATAAAGCAGGATCCACAGCACTACATGTGAAACCTCCCTTTTCTAGGGTAGCGGTGACTTCTTGGTTCCAGTAGTGTAGGGACTGCTTCAGGCCATAGAGGGACTTACGCATACGCCACACTCGGCTTGTTCCATTAGAGAAGACGGGCGGCTACACCATGTAGATCTCCTCATCCAACTTACCATGGAGAAAGGAATTGTTCACATCCATCTGCTCAAGTTCCCAGTCATGCTGAGCCACTAGGCTGAGAAGAGCCCTACCTGTGGTGTAGCGACCAATTGGGGCAAAGGTCTCGTCAAATTCAACACCACAAATCTGAGAGAATCCATTGGCAGTGAGGGGAGCCTTGTACCGTTCAATGATGTTGTCAGGGTTCAGCTTGCGACGGTACACCCACTTGGCTACAACCTCCTTCTGACCAGGTCGGAGGTCCACGAGCTCGTACGCACAGTGCTCAGCCAGTGCGTCGAGCTTGGCTTTCATGGCCTGCTCCCACATAGGGGAATCAGAGGCGGTACGGGCTACCTGCACAGTCAACGGTTCGGGTGGGAGAGGAGAGAGACCAGCAGCAAAACATGAGGCAACACACCCAACTACAGATTAAGAAAGAGCCGAGTGAAACTCTTGTTCAATGAGAGAGTAGCCAACTGTTGTGCCACGGTGTACCACGGATGCAGCCGTGGACAGTGCCGAGGTTGCAAGACCAAGAGCACGGAGACCAGGGTCACCAGAGACAACAAGGTGCGACTGAGATGGAAGGGCCCTGAGACGACCGCCACGTGTGTAGGGTGGGACTAAGGGAATAGACGAGACTCGTGTAGCAGAAGAGGGGGAAGCAAAACGCTGGTGCACAGGCGCTGAAGGGGAAGGAGAGTAAGCTGGGATAGAGGGCTCCGAGAGAGCAGGAGGTGGTGCAAACGTGGCACTAGGTTCTGAGGCAGAGGACGAGGCAGAGGGTGAGGGTGAGGGAGTAGAAGGCTCAACAAAGTCAGAAGCTAAGGAGACTTGGGACTCCACAGGTGGAGAAGAGACCAAAGGCAGAGTGGGGGTGGAGGAAATAGGTCCCAAGGAGAACTTCGAGCCCAGGGGACCGGTGGAGATAGGGGGTGTGGAGGGACGCATGGAGGGGAGAACAGACGGCCCAGAGGGAAGAGGACCACCCCTACCCCGAGAGGGCGGAGAGAGGGACCCACCGAAATGGGGAGAATCGCACTCAAACAAGTGTTCAAAGAACAGAGTATCACGAGACCCGAGAACACAAGAGCGAGAAGGATCCCCAAACCGCCAAGCTTTGGAGAACGGGGAGACGCCGAGAAAGATGCACAAGCGACCAAGGGGAGACAGTTTCCCCTCAAGTTGGTCCACTGAGACCCAAACAAAGGCCAGACACCGCCAGACGCAGGCAAGGCGGAGGTCCTCACGGCGGCCCGTCCAGCGTTTGAAATGCGTAACAGAGTGAGGGAGAGGGCCATGAGAAGCCCGATTCAAGACATGGCCTCAAAGGCAAACAAGGGGGACTGCCCAGAGGAAGAGAGAAGGGAGCGAACACCATCAGCAAGAGTGCGGTTCCAACGCTCAGAGACGCGGTTTTGTTTTGGAGTGTATGGGGCAGAGGACTCAGTGCGAACACCACGGGACTCAAGAAAGCGACAAGTGGGACCAAAGAATTCGCCGCCCGGGTCGCTGCAAAAGACACGCACCGAGCGGAGACAAGCACGCTCAGTCTCAGGGAGCCAGGTTTCAAGAACGTCTGTGACATCACTTTGTGCCGGAGAGCGAAGACCTAGCGATAGCGAGAGCAATCATCATTCAGGCACAGGACATAGCGGTCAAGGCCACCAAGGAAGACCTAGGGCAAGGGAACCATGACATCAGCGTGGACAAGATCAAGAGGAGGGGTGGTGGTAGACTCAGGAATAGAGGATGGGGAGCGGTGCATTTTGCCAGTGGCACAGTCCAGACAGGTGGAGGTGCAAGGAGCTGCAAATGTGGCAGGGCCAAGGCTGTAGGCAAGCCGAAGGCGGAGAAGGTACTGGATGGCCGTAGTGTGAATGTGACAAAGACGCCAATGTAACAGATCAGCATGTGTTGGAGACAGAGACGGTGCAACATGGACAAGAGGAGATGCAGTAGAAGACAAGGGCAGCATGAGAGGAACACGAAAAAGACGATCACAACGCACACCACGAAGAACAACACGACTAGACGTTCGGAGAGAAATGGAAGCCAAGCTGCGGCTGGACAAGAAGTCCATGCCCTGGTCATCAAGGGTGGTCACAGAGAGGAGACTGACTTCAAGGTCGGGCGCGTAGAGGACATCGGGCAAGTAGACAGTGCCCCCAGGGCCAACAAAGCGAGCAACACCAACACCATGGACTGGGAGAAGCTGGCCCGAGTCAGTGCGAACAGAGCAGATCGACCCAATAGGCCCCACAGACAAAAACAACGATAGACAGGAGGTTATGTGATGCGTGGCCCCAGAGTCAATGATCAAAAGACCGAGGGACAAACGAGTGGTTGGGAGAACGAGATAGACAGCAACTATACCACGGGAGGAGAGGAGAGATGCATCACCAAGACGAGTAGGGAACATATGAGACTGGCAATCCTCAATCCAGTCACGATCATCAGGAAACACCCCTTGGACACCACCAAACGCAACACCATGAAGGGTGGCATCAAACTCACAAACGGGCACATGCGACTGGCCACTGACACTCTCACCTCCCTAAGAATGAAGGTAAAGCAGCTCCGCCAACCGACACTCCAGGGCGCACTCCTCGTCACGGCGGTCAGAAGAGCGGTCCGAGGAGTGATCGGACGAGCGGTCAGAGAAGTGGCCATCGTCACGAGTCCAGGGAGTAATGAGTGGACGGGGGACCGTGGTGGGGAGGCCCAGACGGCGGTGGTGTCCAATGCCAAGGACTGGCTGGGGGTTGTGGCGGCTAGAGAGGGGCAAGTGAGCTGGATAAAGCTGAAGCAGAGGAGGAGGATGTGGAGGACGCAATAGTGACTGCTGTGGTGGCGGAGGAAGCGATCGCACCTGTGCAGGCCCAGTGTGCACGCATAGAGGATGCGAGACGCGCATCATCATGAGGAGCCAGGCATCTGGGCGCATTATGTCCCGTAGCGCCACAGTTCCAACAGGTGACATTGACGATGGTGGAAGAGGGGCTCTTGCCACCACTGCCACCCCCACGCCCCTTACCTCCACGGCCACCCCCATGCCACAACCACCCCTCCAACAAGAAGTAGCTTGAGTGGGATGGGCGGCGGCAGAAGAAGAGGTGGAGGCGGAGGAAGTCGCGGTTGCTGGCAAAGAGGATGATGAGGTGGTGATTGCAGCGAAAGTAGCACAATGCATGCGCTTGTTCTGTAGGGCGTTCCACTGATCGCTGAGGCGAGAGGTAGTGAAGTCCTAGAGGGGACGTCCCTGGCGGAGAATCCACAAGACCAGGAGTAGCAGCAAGCCGCTCAAGCTGTGCCTGAGAGACGTGGAGATAGAGATCAGACAGCTTAGGGATCAAGCCAACAACAATGGAGAGGCAGGCTGAGAGAGGACCAAGGCAGCCCTGCCAAGATCACGCATCAAGCGCAGGCTGCGCACCCAATATTAATCTGCACTCTCGTCCGCCCGCATCTGCAAAGTGCTAAACTGGACATTCAGGGCACTTTGGGCAACATGCCCACTCACAGTTTTGCACCGACGGATAAAAGCATATGCACCAATGGACTCAGCTGGGGTGCCGCACGTGGGGTCTGTGTTGCATGTACCAATATCTTAGGGCCTGCGTCGATGAGAGCCCGCACAGCACAGGTGGCCTTAGTAGGTTGAGGGACAAACAACGGTTTGGCAGGATAGTAGTAATCCCAAAGAAATTCACCCTGGGCCCATGCACTAAAGCGTGTCTCCCAAGAGGTGAAGGAGATTTTGGAGGTGAAAGGGGGTGATGGTGTGTCGAAGTCCTTATGCCTAGCTAGGAGAAGAATGTGGGCGAGGGCTGCTGCTCACAGAGCAAGAGAGGAGGAATTGGTAACACCACCATTGGGATGCACAGAAGAGTTTGCGGACGCTTTCTCTTTAGCGAGAAGGACAGCAGGAAGGCTAAGGATGGTACGGTGACGCTCAATGACAAGGGAAGCTATAGCAGCAGCTAGCTCCTTCTGAGCCTCACAACACTGCTGGAGCTCATCTTCAGGCTTACGACGTTCTTTCAGTGCCTCACTAAGAGCTTCTTGCAGTACCTCTATCGTCTCCTCTAACCCGGCATGATCATAAGGGAGACTATGAATGCAGAAAAGAGAGAGACCAGAGAAATGAGATAAGGTGAAATGCACCAAGATGGAGTGCGTTGCGGAGCTAACCGAGCTAGTGGCATGGCAACAGGGTGAAGAGATGTGGCATCACGGCGGCCGTGGATGAGAAGAGAACAACCACCTACCCGGCGACCGCCACGGTGAGACACACGAACCCTGTGACCATAGCCCCTGCAACGGCGGCCGACGCCGATGTGACAAGGACCCCAGTGGTGATGTGCGGCGCAATCTCATGGGGAGCGCCGGTGGGAGTCAGCACTATCACTGCGGTGGACACATGGATGGGGCCAACAGCATTGGACGTCGGGTCTGTTGTAGAGGAAGTTGCTGTGGCAACAGAGGCTGCTGCTGCTGTCACCTGTGTGGCAATGTTTGTGGCAAAGGCAGCAAAGAGACAGAGGGATGTAACAGCGTGTGTGTAGGCCTCAGATGCACGTCCAACCGCCGTCTGTGTTGGGGCTCAGCAGGCTCGTGCTATGGCTGTGAAAGTGGGAACAGCACCAGAAGTCGCGTCATGAATAGCTCCAGCCAAGCCAAGGGAATCGGTGTGGACTGGGAAATCAGGCATCACACCAGGTACCTCAGGTGCCGTTGACGGTCCAGGTGCTGCAGCTACTGTAAGAGATGGTGTAGGAAAAGAGGCAGCTGCCGAGGAGGGGTTGGACAACTGAGATTCACGCGGAGGTTGCATCCTTGGTGATTGAGGTGGTTATGGAGGCAGGTCATGCGACGTGTAGACTTGCCGGTCTATGACCGCCTCACGCCCCTCACGTTCGGGCTCAGCTGCTGCGGCAACATCCTCCCACCAATACGAGCTGTCCCGCATGCGAAACCACATTGGGGCATCCTCGTCAGTGGGTGGAAGTTCTTGAAAGACACTCGAGTCCTCCCACTCACGATGTGCACACTGAGCTGCAATGTGTGGTGATTCGAGCTCCTCGTCGGGTGGAGCGTTGAAGGGCAGAGAATCCACGTTTACAGAGTTGGCGCTGCTGGTATAGCAAGGAGAGGTATGAATGTGGTGAGAGCACCGCACTGTGCACCCGAATAGATAAGTGTGCTACGTGGGGATAGCGTAGTACGGTGCTGAGAAGCTGAGCGTAGCACAATGATGGTCCGGGGGCACTAACTGCTGTAAGAGAGAAGTAGGAGGAAGAGATGCAGAAAGTAGAGAGTGTGTGAGAGTGATCCGCACCAAGATGCGGGGCCGAGAGAGGCTGCAACGGGCGGGATGCGAGAGACGAGGAGAGTGGAGCTGCACTATGGCTGTGGCAGAGACCAAAACACTAAAGACTATAGTAGAGATGAGCGCCCCACGAGAGATATTGGTGCAATGGCCCGCATCACTGGCCGATGCGGGACGGGCACGGATGTACTCCGCCGCAATGCTCTGAAGATGGAGCAAAGAACAGGGCCATAGATCCGCGCTGTCGAGAGACTGAGGGTGGCGAGAATTCCACTGGCGTGTGTTGCTGGGCTGCCACAAACGGCAGCTGTGGGCAGCGGAAAGAGCTCCGCGAGCTCGTTGGGGATGTGGAGTCTGTAATGACGATTCCACAAAATCAGAATCGAAGAGTTGTAAGGGTTAGCTCTTGCCTGATCTGATACCAGAAGTTACTAGGCAGCTTCCTAGATAGGCTGCGTAAGAAAGGGGGGTGAGCGAAATGGAGCACAAGACTTGCCATGGATGTGGTCAATACTTTGCCTCAAAACTTGCACTCAACCAAGACAAGAGAGAGTGAGGATGAGCGAGCGAGGTAAGGACCGATGAGCACGCACCCACACCGAGCATCATGCTCTGGTGGGCAAGTGCCGCCACCTGGGGGTTGAGCCCGACCACTCAGAATAAACCGAGAGCTGCTACTCACCAGTGCATGGCCAAAACCGGCATGGTGGCCCCCTAAGGATCCGCACCCGGAAAAACATGCAACTCCCCTAAAACACTGCTGTGCCCTGCATAATGCAAGAAGGCATGATGCAGGGCACTACAATGAGAATGTACGAGCCCTAGCATCTACTGCATCACAGAATTAGAGAGAGTCATGCCATGGTCATGTATGTGCTAGAGGGAACTCCTTGGTCCAGCAGTTGCTTGATGATGCCAGGGGCTCCAGTCAAGGTGGGCCCGCATGACGCTTCCCAAGGTAAGGCCATTGTCATTCAATCTGTACATGTGTGTGCAGAGCGTGAGAGGCAAGAGGGCATAGAGTTGTGAGTGGCCAACCAACTTCAACAGTGACAATGACAATGACAAGTGCCGGCTGACGAGAAAAGAAAAGGTTTCATATTGTTTCCCACATTAGAGAAGTCCCTCATGCATTGCGAAACAGTGGCACTGTTACTTTCATTGTAGATTAAGAGTTCTGGTCAACATTTGACATTGTGTCGATCTCTTAAAGTTCGAACAACGCATTCACATTGCTCTCATATGCACACGTTTCGTTCTTCAAGGTTGTCTATTTCGGGAACCGAAACTGAGATAAACATTTCTCTCAGTGCAATGTTGACAGAATTATCCACGCGAATGAAAATTTTTCCATGCTGGCTTGCTAGGCCTCGTTCAAACGTGATGTCTGCAAAATTTTGGATTTCGGGTTGTTGTAACGAAGTACAAGAAGTGGCGGGAAAACGAGACCTGAACGATTGAATAAATAAGTGACTAGGCTACATCGCTCGACAGTGAAAAGGCGTTGAGACTGAAACTAGAGTTGGAGGTTGGGTCTCATCAATCAACTGATCGTCCATTGACCACACCTGACGGGATGTGAAAGACTACCCCCCTCCCTCTCGTGCCCTCAAAGGCCACCCTCTCCATTTATCGATATCAAAGTTACTGCAGAAAATGTTTCATATTACGTCATGTTTCTCTCATGTCTAGATTTTGAAGGCATGTGGTAAGTTTAGTTTGCATCTTTGTCGGAATTATTTTGTTTTACATGACATGTCTACATTCTTCTACCCACTTCGTCTATCCTCAGCAGGTTTGTTTTGCTGAGTCAACAATTGGACTTGCGATAATCTAACATTGGCAGTGCACGCATCATGCAAGTGCAATGAAGTACCGCAGTACACTTTTTGTTACCATTTGCAAATCGTGCATTGTACCGTGTACCGTAGTACACTCTATGTACCACGGTAATTTATCAATACCATTCCTACTGCGGGAGCGTTACCGGTATCGGTACTAACCTCCCAAAGAACTAGGATACCGGGGTAATCAGTACCATGGTGCACTCGTACCACGGTATTGAGTAGCGCGGTACCCGAACGCCGTGGTATTACAGCCCTTCTTGTGTGAGTTGCCCAAGCGGCTTGGAGTGTATGACTCTGTGTACAATGAGAAAGCACCTTGTGTATGCCATGGTAACTTTATGGAGTTCACTCTCTTTAAAAATGCACTTGTCTTACAAGTTACCGTACTGAATTTTACTTTGCTTAAAACATTTGTTTCAATTCGCCCATGTGTGCCCTTAGTAACCTTGGGCCATGTGAGAAGAACACTTCCAAAAATCTAGCTGGACACAAGTACTTTGCCTACTATGTTCCCACAGACAGCATTCCCAACATCATAAGTTTACAAAAACTTCACAACCGCAAAGGGGCTCCTTGCACCCTCGATGAAGGGAGTTGTAGGTCAGCTGACACAACGCTAGCGACATCAGTCCAATTGTTCCGTGAGGATGCGCAATTGAGAAAACACAAACCTTGGAAGGAAATGGGAGACCCCTGATGAGTTCTAAAGGTGGGATACGTGGAAATGTGCATGAAAGAATCTGAATCATGGGTGAAAGTTGAAATCCATCCTTATTTTCCTAGAGGAGATGGAAGACCTTGCATAGAATTAAAGTTGACCCTTATTTGGGTGAGTGTTTGTACCATTAAATTCCTTACTAAAGTTTCAGCGAGAGCTAGAATCAAAATTTAGTCTTGTGTCCCTACTCATGTTTTGCCGTTGTGATTATAACATGTCTGCATTATCTCTGACCGCTTGGTAGATCAAACAATTGTATTCAATCTGCTTTCCTTCATGGGGCAATTGTCACCATTTATGTTTCATGCCTCCACTGAGGACGTCGGCTTTAAACAATGTGGCGTCAACTGGTTCACAATTCTAAGGAATCATCATCTACCTAGCTTGGAAAAAGAACAAATTGTTTGTGTATGTCTTTCATGCAGATGAAACACATGGGAAGTGAATGGTGGAGTGTTTTTTTTTTTTTTGGTTTTTAAGATGGTCCAGGCAGAAAAATGGTGGAGTGTATGGGCCCCAAAACTTCATAAATCCAACCATTGTAATAGAACAAAATTCGTTTTCTCGCATTGGATATAGAGAAACATTGGGAATTTTCATAGAGCAATTAATTTTTTTGGGTTACGTAGTAACCATAGTCATCAAAATTTAGAAAAAAGTTGCAAAGTAAATTTTGGCATAGTTTCACGTTTCTAAATACGACGGTGTGTGCCAAGGCTTCTGTGTGTGTGTGTGTGTGTGTGTGTGTGTGTGCGTGCGTGCGTGTGTA
>SZWC01013377.1:0-18961 GCA_023375785.1 Penium margaritaceum | reverse complement strand
TGCGCTTCGCCGGCTGATGGAGCAGATGAGTAGCATGTGCATTGAGACGCCGGCGCCCAGTCCGAGGAGACAGCAGTAGCAGCAGCAGCAGCAGCAGCCGGAGCGGCAGCAGCAGCAGCAGCAGCAAACCGACCCGCATCAGGCCTCGGGTGCTGCTGGGGGAGCAGCGTTGATGCCTCTCATGCCCTTCCCACGTCCGCTCCGAGCACCACCTGAGGTCCAGCTCCCCACGGAGCGACGACCCAAGGACTTCGAGACTTCCCCGCCTCGCTACGACAGCAAAGCGGGGTTTGACTGTTGGGAGGTGCTGTTTCAGGTATGGGCGGACTCGGAGGGGGTCTGGCCCTACTACCACAGCTAGTACCAGACGGCTGATCCGCTCTAGTCCCTCACGGCAGCGCGTGCCATGCGTGGACTGCTGTACGCGGTTCCACAGGAGACAGTGGTCGTCTTCCGCCCTTTCCTGGGCGCGTCTGGGACGGGAGCAGGCGCAGACCCGCGCCGCGGCTGGGAGCTGGCGCTGACCCTATTTACAGCAGAGACCCACGTGACCCGGTCCGCGCGCCTTCGCGAGTTCCACTCTCTTCATCAGGGACCCTCAGAGTGAGCAGCTGATTCTTGGCGTCGGGCCATGCGCTTGTACACTCGCCTGGGCACCGGAGGCGGCTCTTAGCTCTGGGCGCTGGACACCATCATGCTAGGAGTGCGCCCTGAGCTCACTGACACCTTCTCCGGCCTCGACCAGGATGTCCTCGCATCCATGTCCGATACCCTGCAGCTACTGCCCTGGGCGCAACGTTACTTCATCCAGGTGGCGACGGCTGACGAGGCAGCCCGCACGCATCGGCAGGGCGCCATGGGCGCAGTAGCAGTGGGAGCGACGTCCTCTACGCCTTCCACACCGTCATCGTCCGCCTGCACCCCCACCAGCTCCACCTCTTCCCTTCTCACCTCCTCCCCTGTTGTTCCGACAGCCACTGCTGCAGTCGTGAAGGGGAAGAAAGGGAAAAAGAAGAAGGGACCGCAGCAGCCTTCTGGTGGCACCGGACAGGCTGTCCGTTGCCACAACTGCGGCGGACCTCATCGCTACACTGAGTGTCAGCAGGAGCTGGACTGGGCGAGGATTACCCGCGGTCTTCAGGCAGCCCACGAGGAGCGTATCCGCACTGGAGCAGCAGCCCGTGCCGCGGCGACCTCGGGTGCAGCACCGGCAGTTGGCCCGCCGCCATCCGGGGAGAGCACCACACCAGACCCGAGGGACCAGACCATTGCAGAGCTACGTCGACTTCTGGCACTTTACTCTCAGGGAGGTGCGAGTGTACTGTCACAGTCGAGTGGTCCACAGACTGAGTGTCCATCTGTGTTTGTTGCACATGGTCATACTTGTGGGGGGGCTGCATCGCCTGATGAGGATGAGTCTGACAGCAAAGAGTGGTTGGATGAGTCGCATTGTCGTGCATTGTCCCGCTGTCCTGCCACACCTGCTGAGCGTCCAGCGGAGGCAGCGTGCTCCGTTGCTCGTTGCACCGTGACCACCACAGGTCGTGAGGTGAGTGGCCACTGGATCATTTACTCAGGGGCCACTCACCACATGACCTGCGACCGTACCGCCTTTGTCGTGCTTGGTCCTGTTGGATCTGTTCGGTCAGTGCGGACAGGTTCTGGGCAGTCACTACCTGTTCAGGGGATAGGGGTCGTACGGTTTGATGGTCCGTCTGGTCCCGTGTACCTTTCTGACGTGCTTTTTGTGCCTGATCTNCTTGTGGGGGGGCTGCATCGCCTGATGAGGATGAGTCTGACAGCACAGAGTGGTTGGATGAGTCGCATTGTCGTGCATTGTCCCGCTGTCCTGCCACACCTGCTGAGCGTCCAGCGGAGGCAGCGTGCTCCGTTGCTCGTTGCACCGTGACCACCACAGGTCGTGAGGCGAGTGGCCACTGGATCATTGACTCAGGGGCCACTCACCACGTGATCTGGGACCGTACCGCCTTTGTCGTGCTTGTCCTGTTGGATCTGTTCGGTCAGTGCGGATAGGTTCTGGGCAGTCGCTACCTGTTCAGGGGATAGGGGTCGTACGGTTTGATGGTCCGTCTGGTCCCGTGTACCTTTCTGATGTGCTTTTTGTGCCTGATCTCGAGCTCAGCCTGCTCTTTGTCCGTGCCTGCACGAGGATGGGTCTCTCTGTTCACCACTCCTCTGATGATGCCACGATCAAAGCACTTGACACTTCCACGGTTGTGCTGCGGGCCACTGTTGTGGATGACCTGTATCGCATAGCGCGCTGCTCTGCCCCTGACCCTTCCTCTTGCTCGTCTGCTCGCGTCTTTGTCACGGGGGTGTTGTCTCCTGACCACCAGCGCCTGTTACACCAGCGCCTATGTCATGTGAGCACAGACACTGTGTCCAAGCTCATCTGTACACAGCCCGCCCTCGGTCTTGACGCGGCTTCCTTCGAGAAGCCGCCTAAGATCGACTGTCTATTCTGCGCTCAGGGTAAGATGCATCGCTGTACTTACCCTGCCTCCGTTACTCGCGGACAGCGCCCACTCGGACCTCCTTGGACCTCTCCCTGTCGAGTCTGTCGCTGAACGTGATCGGTATTTCCTTACCCTCACGGATGACTTCACCCGCATGCGGTGGGTCTACTGCCTCCGCCACAAGAGCGATGCCGCTCTTGCGGTGCGCTTGTGGCTCGTGATGGCTGAGCGTCAGTCTCGTCACTCCCTCCACACCTTCCGCTTTGATCGCGGCGGTGAGTATCTCGGTGAGCTGACCACTGACTTCGCCAAGCTTGGTATCTGTCACCAGCTCTCGGCGCCTGCTACGCCACAGCAGAACGGTGTGTCTGAGCACTGGAACCGCACCATGGAGGACGCGGTTCGCGCTATGCGCACTGAGTGCGGTCTCCCGGAGTCCTTCGCCTTCGAGGGCTTCGCCTACATGACGTGGGTCTGGAACCGCCTCCCGCATGGTCCCTTGCCGGACCACGTCACGCCGTATGAGCTGTGGTTCGGTCACTGTGCGGACCTCAGGCTTGCTTGCGTCTGGGGTTCCTTGGCTTGCGTCTGCTACACCGAGGACCCGCAGGGGTCCAAGGTCTCTCCGCACGGCCGGATGTGTGCCTTCCTCGGTGTCTCCTCGCACTCCAAAGCGTGACGTTTCTGGGATGCAGGACGACACCGCATTGTTGAGTCGCGCGATGCGCTGTTCTTTGAGGCACTGTCGTACCGGGTCCTGTCTGCCATTCTCACCCAGGCAGCGTCTCACGTTCCCACCTGTGAGGCCTCCCGTCGGCTGGGGGAGTTTGCCCCACAGGGTGAGTCCATCGGGGGTGCCTCCGGGGTGGGACCGTCCCTGGTCACCATTGACACGGCTATCATTGCTGTCGGGCCTGTGGTCTCTACGCCTGCCTTGCTTGCGCCCGCCGGGACTGCATCGCCCGCGCCTGCCACGACTGTCTCGCCCGCACCTGCCGCTACTGCCTGTGAGTGATGCTGACCCATCCCTGTTCATCTCACAGTCCCCAGCACCGCTCGCTGCCATCCTCGTCTACGTGGACGATCTTCTGATCGCCTCGCCCGACCTGGGAGCAGTGAATGCTGCCAAGGCCATTCTCTCCTCGGCCTACAAGATGAAGGATCTTGGTAAGGCCTCTGTCTTTTTGGGGGTGGAGATCGTGCGCGACCGTGTTCGTCGCACACTCCGTGTCCATCAGGGACGCTACGCAGAGACTGTAGAGGAGCGCTTTGCCGACCTCCTCACGGCCGTCCGCACGGCCTCCACGCCCATGACTCCTGAGGGACAGGCTGCCCTGAAGGTCGATGACTCAGTGGACCTGGGGGAGCCAGTTGATGTGACCCTGTACCTGCGAGTCATCGGCTCGCTCATATACTTGGCCACCACAACACGACCCGACATTGCCTTCACTGTCAACCTGCTCGCCCAGTTCTCGCAGGCTCCGCGCCAGAGAACACTGGAGGCCGTAGTCCAGTGTGTGCGCTCCATTTTGTCCACCGCACGCTTCGGCCTATGCTTTCACGAGCAGGTGTTCGTTGTGCTCGATGGGTACACAGACAACGACTGGGCATGGAGTCCAGATAGCAAAAGCCGCACCGGCTACATCTTCCTTATTGGAGGCACTGCAGTGTCCTCGCTAAGTGGGAAGCAGGGCTGTACCGCACGTAGTACTGCTGAGGCAGAGTATATTGCCCTAGGCGCCGGTGCAGCGGAATGTGTCAGGCTCGTCCGTCTGTTGCGTGAACTGCGTCAGTCCATTCCCCTCGTGGTTCTCCAGTGTGACAACATGAGCGCGGAGGCCATCGCCAAAAACTCAACTGTGTTCCATGCACGCACAAAGCACATCAATGTCGAGCATCACTTCGTGCGTGACCTGGTTGATCGTGGTGAGATCCGAGTGATCCACGTGAGCACTGACAGGCAGTGCGCGGATTTTCTGACCAAGGCTCTGGGTCGTTCGAAGTTTCATGCGGCCACTCGTTCCGTTGGACTCTGCCCCATCCCTGTTGCAGGTAGATTCCTCATGTGCCACCCTGTACGTGCTATGCCTACTGCTTGCAGCGGCTGTACGTTTCCTACTCTGCATAGCGTCAGTGTCTGCATGTGCATGGACGTGTTTTGCCCTCCGCTCATGGGGGAGTGTTGTTGTTGTTGTTATTGTGTGTGTCGTACATAGCTTACGGTGACCCCTCGGCTCATGTCCATTCACGTGCAGATCCCTGAGACTGGCGACGGCAGCAGCCGGCTGGCAGCCGGTGGCGACGGGCGCCCAGAAGACTTCCGTATTCTGTAGACTCGTGCTGTGTCAGAGCACGTAGACGTGCAGCCTATCAGGATGTAGATCTCGTCAACGTGGCCGTTCTGGTTCAAACGGCTCGTCGTTCTGATGTGTCTGCAGGGAATTGTGACCAAAACCGTGTTTTTGTCACTGTTCTGTCCTGCTAGAGAAATAGCGCCGTTGTGCGCCGTGTGTGTGTGTGTGCATCCACTACGTCCGTGGCACTATCTAGGTTGGCCAGACCTCAGTTGTTATCTCTCTCTGCATATTTCAACTTTTGCAGCTTCTGACACTTGTGTTTGTGTCCCTAGCCAACCCCTTGCTGTTCTCACTTCCACCTGTGTGTGCTAGTGATTCAGCTAGCTGGCTTGTGTTGCCACGCTAGCGACAGCATCGCTAGGAGCTGTTTCTCTCACTATGGTGGCTTGGTGACAAAGTTTTGTGTTACCTGTGAGCTGGTGGTACTTTAGACTGGCATAGTTTAGACCTAAGCTTTAGGTTTGGGTTTTGTTGACTTGTGGAACTCGAGAGGGGTTATCCCCTTGCACTTTGAGTAGGCACCAATGAGCCTCACGGCGCTGGCCGACGGGTGGGCTCGGATAGCGAGCTCCATGTTGGTTTGTGTGGATTCCACCCGTCACGTCTGACGCTGATGCATTATCCATATACCCACGTTGGCGGTATATGATAGAGGAGGGCGTGACGGTAAGACGAGCCTCTGGAGTGTCCCGAGACTTCTCCAGCACCTACGACAGCGTCGGCGAGACGCGGTCGATGCGTTACAGTAGTCCTGTTGGCTTCTCCGGAGGTAGGAGAGTTTTCTCGGTGGGTTGAGACCCGCGCACCCGGTGGACTATACCGGCTCGACAAGGAGACCCGGTGCGTGTATTAGCGCTTCCGATGTTCGGAAAGCTGTTTTGGATGTCTGGACGTTGATTTCAAGACTTTCTAGCACTGCTCGTATTTTCTCGGCGGTCGAGACCCGGGCACTCGGAGAGCTGTTCCGGTGCCTCGAGGAGACCACTGTTATTTTTAAAGTAGTGTACGGAGTGTATTCTCGCTGCTGACTCGTTTGGGTTCAGTGGAGGTGACGGGGCCCGGTGGGGCTTGCTACCGGTGCCCCTATTTCAGCCCGCTAGGGGCTCATTTGTACTTTCTCCTTGTTCTTTTGTATTCAGCGTTCCACACTTAGCCAAATTCTTTCCGTCTTGCATCGCACTCACACACAGAGCTCATGTTCGTTTTTGCATGGGCCTGCATGCCCTATAATATTTCCACTTTGGTATCAGAGCCCAAGGGGGCGTGTAAGCAACAGAAGCAGCGACAGTGGGCAGAACGCGAAGAAAACGTGCGACGTGGCGCCACGCTGGAAGCAGTGTGAGGGAGCGTGAAATGATTGCACGTGAACACCAAAGGGGCAGTGAGCCGCGCACAGCAGCATTAGCGAGTGTGGCAAGCACTAGCATTTACAGCAGCTGCAAAGTGGCAGGAGCATTAGTAGTCGCAGTTAGTCAGACTCTAGTCTCCGGGCGTGCTGTGGTAGTGCAACTCGTCCCGTCTGGTCATGTTTGTTGACCCGGACGTCGTGACCTCCAAGAGTGATAGTACTTGTCAGAAGAATGAGATGAGTAAAGATGAAAAGGGCAGAAGGAGGCAGTAGCAACGGAGTGCGCAGGTAAGTTGGTTGAGTGACGGGATCAGGAAGGTGCGTGCAGATTTCGAGGAGTTAGCTGCAGACTGTGAAGGGAGCTGGGACACCAGGGCTCGGAGGTAGACAGCAGCTTGAGAGAGAAAGTGAGAGCGAGGCGAGTGATGGATGACGAGTGATGAGCGAAGAGTGACTGAGCGAGGAGTAGTGAGCTGGGAATGGTTGGCGAAGACAGAAAGAGCGAGAGACGAGCAGAGTGAGAATACGGAGGCGAAGTCGCGGAACCGAAGGGAACAGGATGCGAATAACTGTTCTGGCTAACTCATGGAGGGAATGAACATCCTCCGTATATACAACAGAACAAGACAAAGATAATTGTTGACAGCTTCTTTCCGCTAGCCATACGCGTAGCGATAGAATCGCCTTATTAGGGGCGGCTCGACTCTGGTGCAACCGTCGTGCCCAGTCGACCGTTGTACTGAAGTGGGTTCGAAAGATCTGAACCCATACTGAGAACTCGGATTATCGGAGGGATGATGGAGAGGACCTTGTCGGAGTCATATCTTTTTCTGACAGCCCCCCGGAGTTCGACAAGGTGCAGGGTCCTAATTGCTTTTAGAGAGCAATAGTATCCTTGTGGCGTTGTCTCATGGGGGAAGTCTCCACTTGATGGAGGGATCTTACGATCTCGTTGCAGAGATTTAGATTCCACGCTGCTGCCATCAAAGTGTGCCACATGGCTACAATTGGTGACAGTTCATTGATGATTCTGTGGTATGCAGGATGGGTAGTGCGGCGGAGGCATTTCTTGATGTCTCGAAGGGTTGTTGTGTAGGCCCGTGGAGGACATCCAGGATTGTCATAAACTCCTTCCAAAGAGAGGGAGAGCTGATACCCATGGAGAAATGACTGTTTTATTTTGATTTGTATGCCACCATACAAGTCGTGGATGTTTTCTCCGAATTGATCAAGTTCTGGGATGTGTGTTCAATTGAGGGCGTGGACTGCCATGTTGATGTTCTTGGGGGTGTGTGGCAGTTTGTGGTTGTTTCTTTCACCCTGGACTGAGTGGGGTGGAGAAGGACGTGGACGAGGGAGTTGTTGGTGGTGCTGGCAAGCAGAAGCCTAAATAGCACCGTGGAAGGATGGTGGGAGTTTGAAGAGGCAGTAGTAGGAACAGTTGGGGGCAGGACAATGAAGCAGTAAGTTGGAGGAGACTAAGGAGTAGGGCAGTGAGGCGAGGTGGGCGTGAGGCTGAAGGCGCTGGAGAAGTTGGAGATGGAACTGGAGCAAGGTAGGAGGGAAGAGGCAGGTGAGCGCTGGAAATGAATTCGCGTGTGTTGAGGAAGTTTCGGGGTGATCCTCAGTCGTCGCGGAACGATCGATACGACTGAGAGGATCCTTGTACCGAGTGAAGAAGCGGTGCTCCAGATGGAGGAGCGATTGATGCACGCGTGGGCGCAGGGGCAAAACCATGTGCATTGCAGAGATTTTTGAGTGGGCGCAGGTCGTCGTGGAACAGGCGATGCGACCGGGCAAATCCTTGTGCCAAGCGGAGAACGAGCGGAGAATGAGCGGAGGATGAAAGCGGAGAAATGCTGATCGTTGGAGTGGGTACACGGACGAAACCACGTGTGCTGCGAAAGTTTTCGGCGTGGGTGCAGGCCGTCGTAGAATGCGCGATGCGACCGGGCGGATCCTTGCGCCGAGCGGGCAATGAAGGCAGATGATGGCGGAGCGATGATGAGCAATGGAATGGGCGCAGGGGCGAGACCACGTGCTTTGCTGAAACAGAGGGGTAGGATGCGGCAAGGGGAAGGCAGGTGCCAACGCGCCGCGAGATATCTGCTGCTGGCGTGGGTGCAGGCTGCTGCGAGGTGGGTAGCTAGTTCGTGCTGATCCTTGTGCTGGCCACAGATGCTGATGATGAGTGGCGAAAGCGGATGATGACGGAGTGGGCGCAGGGGCAAACCGCGTGCACTGCAGGAAGTTTCAGCGTGGGTGCATGTCGTCGCGTAGCGGGCGATGCGACCAGGCAGATCCTTGTGCCGAGCAGAGGAACGATGCGGAAGTGAAGGAAGGCAGAGGCGACTGATGGCTGAGTGGGCGTAGGGGCGAAACCATGTGCACTGCGAAGTGATGCGAGAATTAAGCTGATGCAAAGTCAATGAGGAGGATGGTGCAAGAGCAGACGAAGGATGAAGAGGAACTGATGAGGATGGTGATGATACGAAGAGGTAGAAGAGATAACGTTGATGGAGAAGGCACGGTAGGAGGATGACGCGAGACAATGCGGTGGAGACGAAGGAGGCTGACACGAGAGGAGGCTGAAGAGGATCGAGATGATGCGCTGAGAGGAGTTATAGTGGAGGGAGAATGGCAGACTGGCGGAGGTGGCATCGAGCGCAGGGCGAGGCAACTAGATCCTTTGTTGTCAGGAGAGTGACGGCTTCTTCCCCAGTTGGCCCGAGACCGACGGGCAGGAAGACTGGTGGTGTCCGATATCTTGATAGCTGGAGGAATAGGTTGCAGCAGGGCAAGTCGTGAGGTAGGCAGTGATGCCGATCCGTGGATCAAGAGAGTGACGGCTTGTTCCCCTGTTGGCCCGAGACCAACGGGCAGGAAGACTGGTGGTTTTCGATATCCTGGTGACGAAAGGAAGTCTGCCGTTGCTGACGACAAGTAGAGGCAGCACGAGAGAGCGGCTTGAGGCAATGGACACGAGGGAGGTGAGGCAGACGATGCGAGTGGAAAGGATGATGCTGAGGGAGAGGATGAAGAAGACAGAAGCACTTGCAAGAGTTGGGATGGTGCGTCGTGGCAGGTTGCTGGCGGCAGGAAGGTTCTAGGAAGATGACAGCAGATGGCGGCTTGAGAGCTCCTTGCGACTGTTTCTGACGATGGGTCACCAATTGTTAGCCGCGAGGACGAGATGGGCGCAGGGCTTTCTCAGGATAACGGGGCAGTTCTTCAGTGCAAGGAGTACTTTAGGCGGTGGTGCTAATGTCAGCTACTGGCGGAGGGAGCGGGGAGTCGCGAAGTAGTGATAGTAGCAGCAGAGAAAGTTTAGGTAGAAGAATGGGGCGATGGCGATGAAGAAGCGATGACTGGGTCACGGGACACCAAGTGATGTTGCCTGATGCTCTGATACCATGTCAGAAGAATGAGATGAGTAAAGACGAAAAGAGCAGAAGCAGGGAGAAGCAACAGAGTACGTAGGTAAGTCGGTTGAGTGACGGGAGCAGGAAGGCGCGTGCAGATTTGAGGAGTTAGCTGCAGAATGTGAAGGGAGCTGGGACACTAGGGCTCGGAGGTAGACAGGAGCTTGAGAGAGAAAGTGAAAGTGAGTGATGGATGATGAGGGATGAGCGAAAAGTGACTGAGCGAGGAGTTGTGAGCTGGGAATGGTTGGCGAAGACAGGAAGAGCGAGAGACGAGAAAAGCGAGAACACGACAGTGAAGCCACGGAGCCAAAGGGAAGAGGATGCAAAGAACTGTTCTGGTTAACTCATGGAGGGAATGAACATCCTTCGTATGTACAACACAACAGGACAAAGATAGTTGTTAACGGCTTCTTTCCGCTAGCCATACGGGTAGCGATAGAATCACCTTATTAGGGGCGACTCGACTTTGATGCAACGGTCGTGCCCAGTCGACCGTTGTACTGAAGTGGGTTGGAAAGATCTAAACCCATTCGGAGACCTTGGATTATCTGAGGGATGATGGAGAGGACCTTTTCGGAGTCATTTTTTTTCCTGACAGTACCTACTGGCCTCATTCTCTCATGTGGCTTGGTATTTACCACAAGGAGTAGGTGCCCTTGGTACCTATCCATTGTCCAGCGTACAAGATGAGTGCGCGGGCATGTCAGCAGGCGCCCTGCGCGTTCTCCTATAACTACAATGGTCATGGACATCATGGTTGGCGTCGCTGTTGGACCTGCCCTCCAGGCTGGCATCCACCTTGGCTTCACCCTCGTCCGAGCATGCGTCCTCCACATCATGCGGATCTGCCAGCTTTGGTAGATCCCCTAGCTGGATCTCAGGCGACCATATTCGCGGAGATCCACAACCTGAGGCAGATGTTGCAGCGGCTTTGTGACCTCGTTGTCACCGAGCGTGGTTTTGCTCTTCGTTCGTTGCCGGCTTCCTTGACCACATCTTGTTCATCCTCTGTTTCTTCCTCATTCGATGGTGTCTCTTCAGCTTCACCTGTCGGCTTGTCCCAGGCTTCCACGATCCTCTTGATCCTCCACTCTCCTACGACCACGATGCCACCTTGGAATGACATGTCTTCATGCAGTCGTTCCAGTCGTGTGTCCCCGCGGCGTCGGTATGAGTGCTGTACACGTTGTACTCATGCCGGTTTGGACACATCCTCCACCTCCACGGCATCCGATGCTCTACGTGTCGAGAGGGAGTGTGGTCATTGGGCATTGCCTGTTGTGACCGTAGCGACAGGATCCACTCTCACCCCAGGTCGTGGTGTCCAAGCGTTCGCTGAGGCAGACTCAAATGATACAGTGACAGCACATGGCGTGGAGTCTGATCTTGACATGGCGTTCACGGTGGAGACTTGCCTGTCATCGTTCGGGCTCGATCTAGATCTTTCACAACAGCAAGTGACATCAAGAGGAGTACAGGCATGGCTTCCCTGGACGGTGCCACACGCGGCTTCGTTCGATGGAGGCCCAGCGGTGGCACAGGAGTCCCGTATGGATCGGGATGCATCTACCGGACTTTTGGGGGACAGTGTGCAGACAACTGACACCAGTCCGGCGGGTGTTGGAGTACTTGGGACGTGAATGTCATCGAGGTTGACATGTACGCTAGGGCAGCAGCCGGACATTTTGCATCAGCAGGTTGCATCAAGAGGAGTCCAGGTCCCGCGTGCCTTGGCGGTGCCACTCACGACTCCGATCGGTGGCGACCTGGCGGTGGCATAGGAGTATCATGCAGATCGGGATGTCCCATATGGATTTCCGGGGGGCATTGATGCACGGGACTCACTCTAGCCTGACAGCGGTCGCGGTGCATGAGTAGAGTCGGCCGGCTGGTCTTTTGGAGGTTGATGCATTCTTGAGAGCAGCAATCCTGAGAGATGTTGCTGGGACATATGCTGCAATAGACACAGCAGGCTCCACCGTCTCATCTGCGCTACCCGAGGACCAGCTTCAGCGTTAGGAGTCGTCCATGTTTCTACAGTCTCCGGGTTCTCGTACACACGACGGAACATACACGACGTAGTCAGATGGTGGTCCTCAATCTATCATTGAGCAGGTGGCAGTGACCAGTCTTCCCGGCGAGACAGTGCGTGAGCGCCAGCTGTGCTTGCTGGTCGCCTTGACGGGCATTGTCGACCATGTTGACTCTGACTTCCGACTTGAGGGGGTCAAGTTGGAGTCGCCAAGTCGGTCCAAGTCGACTTGGACGTCGACTTCACTTGATCCCCTTGTATTAATGAGGAACACTGTAAAATCTTGTATTGTTTTCAGGCAGGGGAAGCAATACACCAAGACTTTTATTTTGATAGGGGCGAGGTCGAATTTCGCTCAGCCTAGCAAGGCCTTGAGGCAAGTCGACCTTGCCTCGCTTGGCGGCTGGTCCTCGTGGCTGTGCCTCATTGGCGAACGGCATCTCATGCAGAATGGGGGGTAGACGCAAGGCTGACAGCCAATCATCCACGCAAAGCAGGTATCACACCTCGCCACGTCGGCATGGCGTGGATGGATGGTCGGCTAACAGTCAAGAACCCATCCATCCACACCACGCCGGTGTCCTCTCGCTCCCTCGCTCGCTCATGTGGTGCGATGCAGAGGTTAGATGCTTGGCTACGAGCCAAGCACCCATCACTCCATGCCACGTCAGTATCCGTGTACAACTCGATTGCCCCCTTCATCTTCCACTTCCTGGATGTTGCGAGCCATCGGGTCGAGCCGGACCTCGCGGCAGATTTCCGCTCCGTAAGTACGGAAATCAGAAAATGCCCCGGATGCCTCTAGGAGCAGGTTGAGACATCAAGTATGCCAGCTAGTGGCGTCTTATAAGTCATGGTGACTTGTGAAGTATGGTGGGTGATGAGAAAAAATATGACAAAAATGCCACATTTCTTTCGTGACGAGAACGTGCATTTTGCACAAATGACTTTAAAACAATGTTGTTCACACGTTTTTATGCCGCTTACAAACCGACTTGGATGAACCCAAGTCGACTTGGGTGGCCAGGTGCTGACTTTCGACTTCCGACTTGGCGACTCCAAGTCGACTTTGACTTGGAGAAGTCAACATGGATTGTCGAGCCGGAGTCCTGCACACATGTGTCCACTACAGCGGCAGTGGAGGACACTGGATCAGATCCGTACATGCGGATGGAGTAACATCATCAGCATGAGCTGAACTCTGCCCCCTCGTTTTCATCTGTTGATGACCTTGCTGATAACATGGATGCTAAGAGTGGCAGTACCTGCACGGCCGGCATTTCCACATGCTCCGTGGACTCCGACGACTCCTCCTTCTCCTTCTCTCTCATCATACGACCCCTCACTCCTCGTATGACAGACACGAGCTATGGTGTGGATGCGACACCTACAGCTACATCCGATGTTGCAGCATCTCAGTACATTGCGAGTTTGGTTGACCACCAGGATGTAGCAGCACCGGCTCCATTGTCTCCAGCAGGAAAGATGCAAATAGAGCTGTACTCGCGAGTTCTACAGTCTGCATGTGCAGCATACTGTGAGGCAGAGTTTATGCTACGCGAGGCAGATGTGCGCCACCTCCACATGTCTGAGGCAGATTACGTCGACCTACAGGAGCATGTAGTGATGCTGTAGTTGGAGATGATGGCAACACGTGAGCGATTCTCAGAGGAGGGGAGCATCAGTACTATTGGCAGGAGCCTTCCGCCAATGGCATCTGGCACATCTATACCCGGGGAGGATCTTGTAGCAGCTATGAGTATGACATTCGACAGAGACACTACCATAGGAGAGCTGAGTGTGCCTTTACTTTCCTCCATCATTGCTCCTGTTGACTCCTTCATCGTTCCTCCTTGTGTGGCTGCCATCACACACCTTCGTCAACCTGACTCAGCTGCTCCATCGTCACCTTCGTCCATGAGTGGTGATCCGGTTTTTCGGTCCAGTCCTCTTCTTCTAGCCGTACACTCTTGTGCCTCAGGGTGCTCTATCTCGCTTCAGAGGCCAATTCCGCCACTTCATCCACACTTGCGTGCTACTCGCCCATTCCGTTTCTTCCGGCATACACAGATGCATCGCGGTAGAGCAAAGAAAGGAGAGAGTGTGAGTTGGGACCCTTGGCAGACACGAGAGGGCTGGCACACTCAAGGTGATGCAGATTGACGTGAGGAGTCGTAGCCGGAGACACCACTTCGTCTTTAAGCATGGGAGCCGACTGGCACGTGATAGAGGGAGCTATCTCTGCATGATGGATACACCACATGACTCATCGCCCAAGATGTGTTTAGCTACAACATCATCATCTCCATCGAGGACATCACTGCCAGGTTCATCTGCCCAGAGGGAGTGTTGTGTGGACCTCGACCTGACGCGACGTCATGGGAGATGCATGGTGAGGTCCATGTGCTGCTGTGAGCATCTACAATATTCGACGTGTGGCTCATGCAACGTGCCTACACAGTTGCATGTGGATGGTAGCACACTGTTGGTCGAGACCCGGACACTTGGTGGGTTGTACCGGTGTCACCAGGAGAACATATGATTGTGTGTCTTGGTGTGTGGCTATACTGCGTGTGGCATGTGCATGCAAGCTGGGTCGCTCTTAGTGGTCGAGATGCGGACACATGGTGAGTTGCACCCATGTTACGAGGAGATCCTCCCATGATCCTGTGTTTGGATGATGATGCTATTGTGTTGGATTGCTCGTAGCGGTCGAGACCCGGGCACTGGTACCTCCAGTGTCACGAGGAGACCATCTTGTTGTCTGACATGTGTATGATGTGCATTACATTGGTTTGTGTGCGTGTGCATGACTCCTCTCATGGTCGAGACCCAGGCACTTGGTGAGATGTGCCAGTGTTGAGGGAGACCTTCGATGGGTAGTAGATCAGTGTGTGTGTGGTTTACTGGTACACATTGTGGTTTGGCATATGTTATTGTTTTGTGCCTTCATTCATTTGTTCTGGAGTGGATGGCTATGTGAGCCAGGGGGAGTGTTGGTTTGTGTGGCTTCCACCCGTCACGACTGATGCCAATGCATTATCCATATATCCACATTGGCGGTATATGATAGAGGAGGGCGTGATGGCATGGCGAGCCTCTGGAGTGTCCCGAGACTTCTCCAGCACCTATGACAACGCCGGCGAGACGCGGTTGATGCATTCTGGTAGCCCTGTTGGCTTTTCCGGAGTTAGGAGAGTTGTCTCGGTGGGTTGAGACCCGCGCACCCGGTGGACTATACCAGTGCGACGAGGAGACCCGGTGGCTGTTCTAGCGCTTCCAATGTTCGGAAAGCTGTTTTGGATGTCTGGACGCTGATTTCGAGATTTTCTAGCACTGCACATATTTTCTCGGCGGTCGAGACCCGGGCACTCGGAGAGCTATTCCAGTGCCTCGAGGAGACCACCGTTATTGTTTTAGTGGTGTACGTAGTGTATTCTCCCCGCTGAATCGTTTTGGTTTAGCAAGGGTGACGGGGCCCGGTGCGGCGTGCTACCGGTGCCCCTTCTTAAGCCCGCTAGGGGCTCATTTGTACTTTCTCCTTGTTCTTTTGCATTCAGTGTTCTAGACTTAGCCAAATTCTTGCCATTTTGCATCACTCACACACACAGAGCTCATGTTCGTTTATGCATGGGCTTGCATGCCCTAAAACATCTCCAACTCTCCACCCGCCACCACTCCTCACTCTCGCTTCTTTGACTTTAATGCTTCATACACTCTACCGTTTTGCCTGCCGTTCGTTCCGTTCAAACCACAGAGTTGAGATGCACCTGAAGAAGGGTGAAACGCTTTTGTTTTGGTATCAGAGCCGACGAGGCAAATCACGTCGTGCTGCACAAGAGGAGCACAGTACCGTCCTGGGAGGACCCGCTATTCAGCAGCCGAAGCAACGGCTGAGCCAACTAGCAGTTGCACGGAGCAGTAGCGGCAGCGGCAGCCGAGGAGAAGCAGCAGCCGTAGAGGCGGCTGTGCGGCGTAGCAGCTGGGGCAGCAGAGCATAACAACAGCGCGCGGCGGCGGCCGCCAGCAACTGCGGAAGCGGGCAGTAGCCACAGTGACGGCTGCTCGGAGCATACACGGCAGCTGCACAGATTAGCAGCCGCAGCGGCGGCGGCGTGCAGTAACGAGCGGCAGCTGTAGCTAGCAGCTGCGACATTGTGCAACAGCCGCAGTGACCGCTGCACAGCCGTCATGAGAGCTGCACAGCCGTAGCATCGATGGCAGCCGTGTGGAGCAGCAGCTGCTGCGGCGACAGCGTACAGCAGCAAGCAGCAACGGCAGCCATAGGCTATGTGAGTGGGCAGCAACCGTTGGTGTGGTGACAATTGCTGCACAACATAGCAATGAAAGCAATGGCAGTGTGCAACAGTAGTAGCAGCACCGACGGCAGTAGCACGGCACTCTGCCATCAGATCTGCTCTTTGGTATTTCCCTCTCCCTGCTGGCTGGGTTCCCCTCTACTCCTGGGCTGGGTGGGGGTGGTTCAGGTACAACAGTGGTCCCCAACAGTCCCTTCCTGATTTCCCACGCCAGCTAGGGCAGGGGAAATGCTGCCAAAAGTTATTGGCAGTGTGGAGGGGGAGGGGTCAATCAACAATTTCCAGGCTGAAAAAGCCTCTCCTAGATTTTCCATGCCCATTGGGGCGAAGGAAACGCTGGCGAAATTTTTTGGCAGGGTGGGGGAGGTCTATTGGCGGTTTCCAGGATGAAAAAGGCCTCGACATTGGTCCCACGCCCATTGGAGCGGGGTAAAGGCTGCCGAATGTTTCTATAGCGGTCGTCATCTAACAGCGGTGCCAGCGGCAGCAAAACGCACTTGCGGCACTCCACTAGATTCGATGCCTAAGGACGCACCTGCCGGAGTCGGCAGTACCAACTCCACTGCGGATGCTGGTGTTGCCGCCTGTAGCGTGGCTGGCAACACACCGGTCGTGACGCGGAAAGAATCACCGTCTAGTCCAAGCTTGCTGGCACGTGGCCTGCGGTCCCCGCACCGGAGTTTGAGCTGACCCGCTTGATGGGTGGAAGCATTCTCCCCTCATCAAGGGTGGTTATGTGGCGGAGTTGGAGTTGACCCGCTCGAGGCCTGGAAGCTAGCGACCACCGTTTTTGAAGGCGCTACCATTGCGACATAACGGTGGCTGTCAGCCTTCAACTCCCTTCGCCAGGGTGGACACGAGGCGCCAACGGACTATTGGCGATGAGCGATGTTGCTGTATAGGGCCCTGGGGAATAATGAGTTGGGCCAACTCATGGCGCTCAACACCATCAAAATTGGTGTTGGGCACAAGTATGCCAAGACCTTCAACAACTTCAGCCTGAGTAGCCTTCAGGAGATGGCCGATACAGGCTTCTTTTTGACATGGGCCACAAAGCACTTCCTAGACGTGGTAGGAGTGGGAGCCGCAAATGACGCTCGTCATGGCGCGTCAGCCGCAACAATCACAGCAGTCCAGGCATCACACACCTTCCCCCCTTCCTCCCCCCCGTCCTCACTGCCAACGACGGTAACCGCAACTGCGGCTGGCTTTGCTGTGGTAGTTCAAGGGAAGAAGGTTAAGAACAAAAGGAGGGGTGGCAAGGTTGGCAAGGAGTAGGCAAAGCCGACTCGGGAACGACAGTGGGAGTGCTACAACTACAAGGGAGCACACCGCTACACGGAGTGCAAGCTCCCCAAGAATTGGACGAAGATTACACAAGGACTGCAACAGGCGTTCGAGTAGCGTGAGCACGCCTCTGCACACACCGCAACAACGACTGACATGTAGTCTCCACCAGGAGCTGATGCAGCCAAGGACACCGCCAGTGACCTGACACCTCTGGGGCAGCAGCTTGCGACCTAAGCCCGTGACATCGCCAAGCTTTGCCAGCTTCTCCGACTCACAACTCAGGGAGGTGTGAGTGCATTGACTGAGCCGAGGGGTTCCAGTGTTGGGTCTGTCAAGTCCATGATGTGTAGTTGTGATGGTGGCGGTGGGACAACGTGCGTCGTTGAGTCTCTAGAGTCGTTCGTCGCACGTGATGATGCTGGTCTGTCTGCTGTCTTTGCCATAGTATGTGCAGGTCAAGACGACCTGTCATGGCTTGATGAGTCACAAGCATGTGTTGCCTGTGTGACACACCAGTCGTCTGTTGAGTCACCTCTGTCCACCGCCTGCACTGTTGGCAGCTGTTCAGTCACGTCCCCCGAGCATATGACGGATGCCACCTAGATCCTAGATTCAGGTGCCACCCATCACATGACATGTCGTCCTTGGTCCTGTTGGCTCTGTGAAGTCTGTGCGTACGGCTGCTGAGCATGAGGTTCTTGTTCAAGGTGAAGGTGTGGTGTAATTTCATGGGATTTCTGGGCTGTTCTACATTTCAAACATGCTGTATGTGCCTGGCCTAGAACTCAGTTTTCTGTCTGGACGTGCCTGCACACGGATTGGTCTCAGTTTGGCATTCACACGTGAGGATGCCACTGTCTCCATTTGCGCCACTGCTAAAGTGGTGCTTCGTGGCAAGGCAGTAAGGGACTTGTACCATGTCTCCAGTTGTACCACATCGACCACCGTCAGTGCATCCCCCACTACACGAGTGTTCGTGATAGGCACGCTGTTGCCTGAGCATCAGCGTCTACTACATAGACGCTTGTACCACGTCCACTTGGATGCTGTACATCGTCTGATTCACACCCAACCTGTGCTCGGTCTTGACGTAGCCTCCTTTGAGGCGCCGTCCAAGACCGATTGCCTGCAATGTGCACAAGGAAAAATGCAACGTGCCACATACCCTCTGTTCGATTCACGGGCTCTCAAGCCCCTCGAGCTGGTTCACTCTGATCTCTTGGGACCCCTACCTCTGGAGTTCGTGGATGACAGAGGGATTTCACCCGCATGCGGTGGGTCTTCAGCCTGCGCCTGAAAAGCAATGCTGCACTTGCGCTGCGTACATGGCTTGTCATGGCGGAACGTCAGTCCTTCCATACCCTCCAAAACTTTCGTTCTGATCGGGACGGTGAATACATGGGGGATCTGGACCACTACTTTGCCGAAGCGGGCTTGTTTCACAACCTCTCAGCCCTGGCCACGCCAGAGCAACACAGTGTGTCTGAGTGTTGGAACCGCACCATGGAGGATGCGGTTCACTCCATGCAGGTAGACAGCGGCATGCCTCAAGAGTTCGCCTTCGAGGGCATAGCTAACATGACATGGGTCTGGATCCCTTACGGCCCCCTCCCAAACACACACACACACACACACACACACACACACACACAAACACACACACACATACACACACACACATATACACACACACAGTATACCAACTATGGTATG